>CATLJY010000696.1:0-91941 GCA_949987705.1 Thereva unica
TGTGTTATACTTGGGGAAAAAATGAAGTTTTGTTATGCTCTTCAAGTTTTAACCCATTATGACCTAGAGGTGCCATATGGCACCTAATTTCATGCGTTTAGACTTTTGCGCTTTAAGCTCGTAATAAGTAATAAACCCAAGGGATAGTTGTTGATGCGGCTCTAGAAAGAGAAAGCTTTCACTTCTATAACTTTATTTGAAGCAGTTGGCTTATTGCAATCGGGACGGACGCATGTTTTTCAGTGTTGAAATTTTTCGTTGCAAAAAATGGATGCACCTTTCAAGTAAGTGCTTTTTATTTCGTTTGCATCTCTAATCCAGTATATTTATGCGTTCATATTTAACCACAATACATCGTTTTTCCTAATAAAACACTAAAATTAATCAATTTTGTTTGTGCATGTGGTTTATTGCATGGCGGGAGTAACAGGTGCCGTACGGCACCCGTAGGCTGTTATGTAGTCTTTTCAAGTTATATGACTTTGGTGCGTTTTTTTTTTTCATTTTACCGCGTGTATAGGTATTTCTTTGGATTTTCAGGAATTGCACACTACATGAGGCGTTAGCTATTTTAGAAGAAGACGAAGAGGTTGAAGCTCGGTTTTTATATATTGAACCTCCAGATGTTGCAGTTTATTCAGACGAAGATTCGGCGGACGAAGGTGAAGGTGGTTTTATAAATAACCTCTCAGGTCGGCAACTCAATGCCGGGTGTGAAGTGGTACTGGCATTTACGTCTAAAGCACCACCCCAGACACTCAACATCAGTTGTGAAAATGTACAGGGAGCTTCTGGCATTAAATCGGAAGGCAGGTCTCGTTCTCGTACTACACGTAAGTGCCCTGCGTCTCGTCACTGTGGTGGACGAGGAATCAAAAGCAGTGATGTTCAGATTGACAATTCATCAAATGATTCTACCAGTTCTGACTCAAACAAACCTCCACCGAAGAAATCCAAAAATAGTAACTGCATCTGGATAGATGACGATTTACGTCGTGAGACTCCTATGTTTCCTGAAGGGGATTATAGTTCATATAGAGGAAAATCGGCTGTTGATATGCTTAATTGTTTTTTGGGAGAGAGCGTTATCAACCTCTTGGTAGAACAATCACAAAGGTATGCAGCTTTTCTCAACTGCCCAGACCCAAAAATATCTCATAAGGACTTGTATCGCGATTCTTATTTTATCTGGCTACAATACTGTTCCTTCAAAGAGACATTATTGGGACCAAGGTGAAGATATGAGAAATTTGATGGTCTATAATTCTATGCGACGAGACAGATTTATAACAATTATGCGTTTCTTGCATTGTGCGGACAATAACAAGATGGTTGGCACGGATAAATTTTGGAAACTGAGACCCCTCATCGACATCCTTAAAAGTAACTTTCTGGCAAATTATGTGCCATTGGCTACCCTAAGCTACGACGAGTCAATGATAGAGTATTTTGGAAAACATGGCTGTAAGCAGTTCCTCCGTGGCAAACCAATTCGTTTTGGTTTTAAAAACTGGTGCCTCAACACGCCTTATGGGTATTTAGTCGATTTCGAAATATATCAAGGAAAGAGTATTGTGGAAAATCCTGAATATGATGAAATGTTTGGGAAAGCGGCATCGCCCCTTGTAAAGATGATAGACAACTTGCCTGAAAATGTAAAGTCCTTGCCAACAAGATTTTACTTTGACAATTTGTTCACCAGTTTTCAGCTATTAGCACATCTGAAGTCACGCGGATATGAAGGGACAGGAACAGTTCGGGAGAATCGTCTTCTTAAAGGCATTCCACTGACAACCAGGAAACATGCGATGAAAACACAACGTGGCACTGATATACACTCAAAAAGTAAGCAAGACGATATAATTGTAGTTCGCTGGAAAGACAATTCTGCAGTTACGGCAATGTCCACTATACACGGCGTAGAGCCTTTGTCAAATGTTAGTCGCTACTGTGGAAAGGAAAAAAAGAAAATACAAGTTCCACGACCAGCCATCTTCACGGAATACAACAAACATATGGGTGGCACAGATCTAATGGATCAAAATATCGGCACCTATCGTATAGGAATCAGGGGAAAGAAATGGTGGTGGCCCATTTTCACCTATCTGATTGACGCAGCCGTATGCAATGCCTGGGTACTATCAAGGCAAGCAGGTAGTACCCTTACTCAGCTAGATTTTCGCAGAGAAATCGTTCAGACGTACCTTTTACAGTTCAAAAATATACCGCGTGGTGCCGGCAACTTCAAAATCATCTAAAACTGGACACAGGATCAGTGATGATATACGCTATGATGGGCGCAATCACTTGTTGGTTCCTAGCGAATCACGACGGAAATGTGCTTTGGAGACCTGTAACAGTCAGACTAGACTGCAATGCATAAAATGCAACGTGGGGCTCTGTGCGGCCTGCAACTACCAGTTTCACACATTAAAAATGTGATTTTTGAAATGTATATAATTCCTAAATAAAAATAGTTTTATTACTAATGTTACTTTTGAATTATAAAAAAAAATAAAAAAAAGAAAAAAAATTTTTAAGAAACTCTTTTCTTTACCTTAATATATTGATCAGTTGTGAACACAAAATTAATATAAATACTAAAAAAATCGACTAAAAGGTAAAAAATAACAAGATTTTAAACAATATAAACTTTTAAATCAAAATGGAAAAAATCTCACACATTCCTTAAAGAAAAGCGTGGGGTGCGTTTTTATGAAACAAAAAAAAATTTTAAAAACCGACTTCAGAAAAAAACCCGCGATGCACAAAAAAGGATGAAATAATTGTTTGTAATTCTTAACAACATCAATCCAATAAGAATGGATCTAGAAAGAAGAATCACTTTTGAAGACGGTGCTAACACATGTGGGTGATATATTAAGCCTAACAAAGAAATGTAAACAATTGCCGAAGCAAGAGTTAGTGCAATCAAAGTCAACTACTACCTGGCACCGTCTTCAAAAGTGATTCTTCTTTCTAGATCCATTCTTATTGGATTGATGTTGTTAAGAATTACAAACAATTATTTCATCCTTTTTTGTGCATCGCGGGTTTTTTTCTGAAGTCGGATTTTAAAATTTTTTTTTATTTCGTGCTTTTTAGTCCATTCATTTTTTAATATTGCCTGTCATTGCAAGGAGCCTACGTTTTTACGATGCCACATAGCGAAGTGTATTCTACTTGTCACACCTTTTCATTTGATACCCATGTCTGGGGTCGGGGAGCGCAATTGCAAAATTTGATTGCATATGGTATTGTCATGCAAACCATACGTATGTGCAAAATTTGCAGTTGATCGGTTATATGGAACTGGGTCAAAATCAAGTTGCAAGATTTGTTTACACTATACACACATACAGATCAAGATAATATAAGGCATATAAAAAGTTAAGTTGCCATTGATATCGGGGAAATTAAATGTAAACAATAAACTTCTTTGATTCTTCATCCACGTCATGGTATATTTATTTATTCGATATAAACAATAGTTTTTTGAGCTGCAAATTTCGCCATAATTTCGTTCTTATCGGCTTTTGTTCTGGAAGCAAATTTACAGACGCATTCACGTCGAAAACTTGTTTAATATGTGTCGCAGCGTGATTACTGAGATATAAAGTCACTTAGCTTTAAATATAAAAAATTTATAAACATAGGAACATTTTCAATTTGACTTTGAATTTTATTGTAATTGTTTTTTCAGTAGTCTAAAAATAATAAATTAGAGTAGAGACAATCGTGTTTCTTTCTCTAAAATTATACGAAATAAAATTATTCAATTTTACAAAGTGGTCCTTCGAGCCGGATCTTTATTTCGCGATTCGGTATTACAGATAAAAATAAGGAAACAATATTCAACACAGATGTGGCACTGGAAGCAACAGCAGTTAAAGAAGATTGATTCATGGAAATCGCAAGTTCTGCGAGATGTATATTTCGCAATTCATCGTCGCTTTGTCACGGAGAATCTCGTGAAACGCCATCTCAGGCAATTCCAAGGACTCCAGTACGACGAAGGGCAAAAATTGGAGCACAAGCGTGATATTATTAAGGAATTAGGCGAAAACGCATTATTACGTGTCTGAGAATTCCTCGATATCAACGCTGGCGAAAATGCAACTGCCGAATATATGGCGACAAAAATAATGAATACCATTTGCTTTAACAGCGTCGCAGAAAGTGTTGAGAAAGCGAGTTCTTCAAGTGTGCATGAAAGTCTACTTGTCTTAGAGCAAATCGAAAACGTCGATGAAGAAAAGCTCAACAATGAGGTAGAACTTTGCACCAAAGAAAAAGAATTAATTAACATTAAACGGAAACTTAATGAAGCAGAAATTGAGGCAGAAGAGGTACCTTCTCAAGAAATCGACAAATTGAATGAAGAAATCAAAATATTAGAAATGGAGTTGAGAGTGCTTCAAGCTAAAAGGGAGGCTTTGGAAAGTAAAAAGCAAGTACTTAATGCCAAAGCCAAATTAGTAGAAAACACTCCTCCACACTCTGTCCGATCACAAACATCGATGACGTCGAAATCGGAAAAGGTAACAGATTGGTTGCGATTACAGCGTGAAGAATCTCCACAACGAAATATGACGTCGCACAAACAAGATGATTCTTTAAAAAATACAATTTCTAACATGCTTGCAAGACAGACGCTCAGTGGTAAGCATTTGGAGTTTGACGGGTCGTCCGCATTGGCGTGGCAACATTTTCTGAATCAGTTCCAGACAACAAGCAGAGAATGCGGGTTTTCTAATGAAGATGACGTATTTAGATTGAGCAAAGCATTAAAGGGAGCGGCTCGAGAGAAGGTCGAATTGCTGCTGATTTCCGCAAAGGAGCCCTCTAAAATTATTTCAATTTTAAACAATGCGTATGGTGGTTCTGAAAACATAGCATTAGAGCTGATGAAGAAGGCAAAAAAAATCGGACAAGTGAGTGAATTGGCCGATTTTGAAGAGTACAATTGCGCTGTACAAAATATTTGTTCAGCACTGGAGTTTACTGAAAATAAGCTCGTTGATACTCAAAAGTTAATGGCTATGATGATTGAAAGGCTCTCTGAAAACTTACTTAGAGAATGGGGAACATTTTTGAACGAACAAGGCGTACGTCCAGCAAATTGTGATTTTTACGTCTTTGCAGAATGGACACAGAAGCAGGCTGACCTCGCTCAAGGTATCTCATTCTTCAAGAAGGTAACAGAAATAAACAACTGTCAAGCCAATACATACCAACAAAAAGTATTGGACTCGGACCAACGAAAGCCGAAAGGCAAAACAATTTGCTCAATATGCAATGAAGAAAAGCATTCTCTTGACAAGTGCAACATCTTCAAAAAGGCTGAAATTAGGAAAAGGTGGGACTTGGCAAACCAACACAAAGCATGTTACTGCTGCTTACATTTTCATAAAGGTCAATGCTCTCAACGTGAAATGTGCAAAATTGACAATTGTGAAAAATTTCACCATCGATTGCTACATAAAAGACGATTGGAAAAAGCGGTACCAACACCACAGGCCTTCAGTGGCTGCATTGCAGAGAAGAAAAAAGGTTTGTTAAAAATGCTCCCAATTCAAATTCACGGACCAGTAGGGTCGAAAGATATAATTGCATTTTTAGATGAAGGTAGCACAACCACAATAATGGATTTGAAGGTGGCACGTGATGTAGGGATACAAGGTGCTGTACAACCATTCTGCTTCAGTTGGACAGGAGGAGTTTACCGATACGAACCAAAAGCCGAGATCGCAAGTATAACCATTAGCGGTAGCAACAACAACGAATTCACGTTAAAAGACGTTCGACTGGTAAACGATTTAAATTTGCCAACGCAGCAAATCGATTATAAAAAGCTATCACAAGAAATACCCAACAACCTAGTAAATCTAAACAAGCTGCACAACACACAACCAATGTTATTAATCGGCCAACGACACGCAAACATTATAACAACAAGGGCTGTCATCAACCCAGATGAAAACGGGCCAATGTTATCAAAAACCAAGTTAGGATGGGTGCTGCATGGTCCAATCGAAGCAGAATTAAGTCAGACAAATTTCACATGTTGTCACATTGCTGACGAAGATTTGCGGCAAATGGTGAAAAGTCAGTTTAGTTTAGAAAATTTTGGAGTTTGCATTGCCAAGATAGATAAAACAAAATCTGTAGAAGATCAGCTGGCGTTAAATAAGACTAAGTCATCAATAATAAAAATAAATGGAAAATTCCAAGTGAACCTGCCATGGAGGGAGAACAACATGAGATTACCAAATAGTAGACCAATGGCGGAACAGCGGCTAAGATGTTTAGAGAGAAAACTACTAAGAGACAAAAACACTGCTGAAATATATCAAAAAGAAATTGACAAGCTACTACAAAACGGCTACGCAAGAAAAATAAATAATAAAGAAGTCCTGAAGTCTCCAAAATTATGGTTTCTTCCACACTTCGCTGTACTCAATCCCAATAAACCAGGTAAAGTTAGACTAGTGTTTGATGCTGCAGCCGAATGTGGCGGTACCTCTTTAAACAAAAATCTATTGACTGGCCCGGACTGGTTAATGTCAATTATAGGCATATTGATGAGATTCCGTTTACACCCTATTGCGTTCGTGGGTGATATAAAAGAGATGTTCAACCAAGTGCAGATAGCAGACGACGACGCAGTGGCACAATGTTTTCTCTGGAGGGATTTGAAGACAAAAATGGAGCCGACAATATATCAGATGAAAGCTATGCTGTTTTAGGCCAGTCATTAGAGCGAAAAAAACGGCAGATTTTGTTATAAAATTGTACAGCAAACTGCTTGCACTACTACTTCAGGGGTATCTCATAGATTACTAAAACCAAAAAACCAGCCAAAATTTACTCATGTGGAATTGTTTAAACAGTAATTAGCAACAAAAATGGGTACTTTTTCCGTTTTTGGCGTATACAATAAAAAGTACTGGATGGATTACGTTACTCCCAACAGGATATTTGTAGAGAATTGAAATCCCTACAAAAAGGGGTTTTCTAGACCTCGATCGGATAATTTTTCGCCGAGAAAAGCTAGAAAACCCCTTAAAAAGGCCATTTTTTTCAAAAACTCATACCTCTCTTACTTTGCAATATTAGGGTATGATTTTTTGGGACATAATACCCTGGTACATATACTTTAAACTGCCAAAATATGAAATTTGTCGCATGTATAGTTTCTGCATAATTGCAGTATAAACAAAATAGACCCTAATCTTGCACATTGCGCCAATATTAGCAGAGTGCCCCGATTGAAATTTCCAAAACGGTTTCTGAAAGTATAGGCTAGGGGCTACAATTTGTCTATCTCACATTTTAATATAAGTTTGGAGAACAATGGTTAAAATGCTTTTGAAAATGGTACATAGGGCGAACATTCTAATTCGAGAAGTTTAGTGGTAGCGGTGGCGGGGTATAAAGCAACGAAGGAGGCGTTAGGCCGGCCGCATACCGAAGCTTCATATGCAGCTTTTCGTCACTATTGCTTGAAGATAAATGTAGCAAAGCAGCATGTGACGATTTGTTCCATATAAAAAAGTGTAATATGTCGCTAATATGTGAAGCTTCGTGAATTTTTGCAAGTGAATTGAATATTTGAGTTGCCTTTTAGTACTAGTACTGACAACGTCATGGTAAATGAACTTCATGAAAGCTAAATGCATGAAGAATAATTTAATTTTTTTATAAATTCAATGGAAAATACTCTATCTACATAAGTCTTATTGGAGTAAACCTTCTTTCCTTAAAGTAATAAATATATGCAGTCGGAATCTACATATATTTAATTGAACAGATACTTATTAAGGGAAAGTGTTATTTAACAAAATACGCTCTCGTATTTTTTTATAATGGTAACAGGTACGTTACATTTTTTTATTACACATATTGCGAACATACGTTATTTGGAATCAATGCTTAATTTGATTGAAAAGAAATAATTATTAATAATATTATGAACATTTTACAGTTTATTCAATGGAAAAAAATAAAAGGCATCAACTAAGAAATATGCAATAAAATAACCAGCTTAAGTATCATGCTTTTTTGTGCAACAGTCTCTTCTTCGCCTAGCTACCTTACATCTATACTTTTATTTCCATTCTCGCGATCACCATTCTATTTGTAGCTTAATTCGTATAAATTATTTTATAATTGATTTTCATCTTCTTCTATGCAAATATCTTCTATAGATATGTTAGAGCCATTATTTCGGTACAGTTTGCGCACAAATTTGAGCATTGTAAACCATTCTTCCTGCACGTACAAGAAGTATACTCACACCCACAACATATGTATATAGGCCCGATACGTTTCGAATTAGAATGTTCGCCCTATGTACCATTTTCAAAAGCATTTTTAGCATTGTTCTCCAAACTTATATTAAAATGTGAGATAGACAAATTGTAGCCCCTAGCCTATACTTTCAGAAACCGTTTTGGAAATTTCAATCGGGGCACTCTGCTAATATTGGCGCAATGTGCAAGATTAGGGTCTATTTTGTTTATACTGCAATTATGCAGAAACTATACATGCGACAAATTTCATATTTTGGCAGTTTAAAGTATATGTACCAGGGTATTATGTCCCAAAAAATCATACCCTAATATTGCAAAGTAAGAGAGGTATGAGTTTTTGAAAAAAATTGCCTTTTTAAGGGGTTTTCTAGCTTTTCTCGGCGAAAAATTATCCGATCGAGGTCTAGAAAACCCCTTTTTGTAGGGATTTCAATTCTCTACAAATATCCTGTTGGGAGTAACGTAATCCATCCAGTACTTTTTATTGTATACGCCAAAAACGGAAAAAGTACCCATTTTTGTTGCTAATTACTGTTTAAACAATTCCACATGAGTAAATTTTGGCTGGTTTTTTGGTTTTAGTAATCTATGAGATACCCCTGAAGTAGTAGTGCAAGCAGTTTGCTGTACAATTTTATAACACGAAAAATTCTCTAATGACTGGTCTATTTGGAATTAACTCGTCACCGTTCCTAGCTCAGTTTGTAAAAAACCATAATGCGGAAATGTTCAAAAAAGAATTTCCCGAGGCGGTTAAAGCAATCAAAGAGAACCACTATGTTGATGATTATTTAGATTCTAGCCCAACGGTTGAAGAGGCCGTGAAATTAATACGGTCAGTGATCGAAATTCATGCACATGGTGGTTTCGAAATACGGCAGTTCATCTGTAATAATCAAGAAGTCCTACAGCAAATACCTGTGAATTTACGTTCGGAAAAAACGTGTATGATGTTCGGCGACAAGGCAGAAGCTCAGCAAAAGGTGCTAGGAATTCTATGGGACGCTAAGAATGACGTTTTTAGATATTCCACGAACACAATACATCGAGTAAATGATGAACTTCTCAATGGAAAAACTCTACCAACGAAGCGAAAGATTCTAGGAGCAGTAAACTCTGTCTATGACCCGCTAGGACTGGTGACACCTGTAACAATTAAAGGACGAATACTTATGAGAGATGTCTGGGAAACCGGTATACTCTGGGATGATGTGATCAAGGGAGATTTGGTAAATAAGTGGAAGCAGTGGCTCAAAGACTTAAAGACTATCGAAAGTATTCAAATTCCAAGATGTTACACTCCATATCTTAAGCAAACGCAAAAAATAGAGTTGCATGTGTTCAACGATGCCAGCAGTAAAGCATATTCGTCAGCAACGTATTTGCGGTTTTGTTATCGCCAAGGCCACGACGAAAAATATGATATTCAACTTGTTACATCGAAAGCAAGGGTGGCTCCTCTTAAACATGTCACCATACCGAAACTGGAAACACTTGCAGCAGTTATGGGATGCCGCTTAGCTGAAACAATCCAAAAAGAGTTGCAGATAAAAATTGATGAACGATTTTTCTGGACAGACTCGAGAACAGTCCTCACATGGATAAACAGTGATAAACGAATGCAAGCATTTGTCGCAAACCGTATAAGCGAAATATGCGAAAAGACTGAGAGATCGGAATGGCATTGGACATCTACATCACACAATATCGCAGATATCATCACACGTGAAAATATTCCAAGCCACAAAATTGATCGATGGTTTAGGGGGCCGATGTTCCTCCAGGAAAATCAAGCTAATTGGGTGAAGGCTGATTGGCAGAAGAACATTCAAAATGATACAGAATGTGTAATGCTAATAAAAGAGTACGATCAACCTCTTAATAGCATCATAAAGAGAGCTTCAACCTTTAAAAAAGTTGTACGATCTACTGGTTGGATTAAACGACTTATCAATAACTTATTGACCAACCGCACGGCATTACCAAAGCAAAGTGGGAATCTGAACGTAAACGAACTCCAATGGGCGTTAACGAAATGGTACAAAATTGTACAAACGGAGTGCTTTCCAGCGGATATGAATTATATACAGTCAGGTAAGACATCACCCAACTTACGTCTAACCAAATATAGTATTTACATAGATGACAACAATGTTATGCGATTGGCTGGTAGAATAGAAAGAGCCAAAGACCTTTCAGCCTCGACCAGAAATCCAATTTTGCTTGACGGAAGTCACAAATTTACAACATTGCTCATAGACAATTTGCACGCCGAAGCACATCATACTGGAATACAAGTTGTGGTGCACAAATTCAAGAGTCAGTATTGGATGCCAAAAATGACCTCTATCATTAAAAAGGTAATAAAAGATTGTTTATGGTGTAGACGTAGAAAATCGAAACCGCTTCAACCGAAAATGGGATTTCTACCAAAAGAAAGATTTTGTACAAGAGAAAAGCCATTTACCGCCGTAGGAGTAGACTACTTTGGTCCGTTTTACACACGAGATGGGAGAGGTAAAAGCACCCGGTATACAAAAGGGTTTCGGAAGCGGTATGGAGTTATATTTACATGCTTGACGACAAGAGCTATACATGTAGAAATAGCGCACTCACTAAGCACCGATTCATGTATAATGGCGATTAGAAGAATGATGTCACGACGAGGTGAAATTAAGGTAATTTGGTCTGACAACGGAACGAACTTTCGAGGCTCCGCGAGGGAACTATTAGAGGCGCTCGAGGAACTTGACGAACAAACGATGAAGGCTTCGTTAGCGATGAAGGGCATAGAATGGAAGTTTATTCCGGAAAATGCTCCAAATTTCGGCGGCAGCTGGGAGCGGCTTGTTGGGTGCTTCAAAAGAGCAATAGAATCCGTGCTATCAGTGGACGCAAATCCCAACGATGAGACTTTACAAACTATTTTTTGTGAAGCTGAACATCTAGTAAATAGCCGGCCATATGTTTTGGAATCGGATGACCCAGACGATGATATTGGAATCTGCCCAAACGACATCCTTATTCAACAGAAGGTAACTATACACACTCCAGGAAAATTCGAAAAATATGATTCAAAGGAGAAACGAATGTGGAGAGTTTCTCAGTTGTTGATAGAAGCGTTTTGGAAGAGGTTCCTGAAAGAATATATACCAACTTTAATAAATCGGTCAAAGTGGAATCGCAATATTGAAAATCTCAAAGAAGGCGAAATAGTAATCATGAAAGACAACATTCCAAGAGGCGAGTGGCCGCTAGGTATCATTCTGAAGGTACATCCAGGAGAAGACGGAATAGTTCGGGTCGTGGATCTACAGACCGCAAAGAACACATACCGCAGACCAGCAAATAAGCTATGTAGGCTGGGACTTCAACGAGGCGACATTACTGACCGTGCTGAGGGAGTTATGGTCCAGCACTAGGGGGCGGAATATGTCGCAGCGTGATTACTGAGATATAAAGTCACTTAGCTTTAAATATAAAAAATTTATAAACATAGGAACATTTTCAATTTGACTTTGAATTTTATTGTAATTGTTTTTTCAGTAGTCTAAAAATAATAAATTAGAGTAGAGACAATCGTGTTTGTTTCTCTAAATTTATACAGAATAAAAAATATTTCATTATTTAATTTTACAGAGCTAATTACATTAATTGGGCGAGTTGGGGTTGCTCAGTTAGAGCTGCTGTTCGACATTGCACTCTATACGAAGAAAATAGATTGTCAACAGTATAAAGGGCCATTCCTGAGACTCTAGTCTTTCAGGTGTTGGCATGGCATCAGCACCTTTCGGGTATTTCTTACTAACTGTTTCTTCTAACCAGCCACTTTTAATCTCCGATGCAAACAGCACACACTGCAACAAGCACAGAAGCATTGGAGGGATATGAATAAACTCACCTTAGCCAAACCAACTAGGCCCTCTTATGATTTCAGGCGGACCTCTTTACTATTGAGCCTCGAGGCACAAGACCTCTCAGTTATAGTGGAAGTGCTGACCGAACACTGTCTGATAGGGACGCATAGGTTTAGGTCTTGATCCGCGTAGGTTTAGGTCTCCTGATCTCTTCGGACGAAAGTGTATAATATCTCCTCTCGGGCTTCCTTTTTTTTTTTAGCAAGAGTTAACCCTTCTAGCACAGAAGGCGCACTTTTCAGCTAAGCATGAAAATCTATATACCTATACATACACATACAAACATATATACATATATATATATATATATATATATATATATATATATATATATATATATATATATATATATATATATATATATATACATATATAGAGTTTCCCTTCTAACACAGAAGGCACACTTCCCAGCAGGGCTGAGAAATATTTACCACTGCCGTGGCTCAGCTGAGACATGCAAACATAAAATATTAGTAACATAAAAATTAGTAAATAAAAACACAAATCCTATCTCTAAAAAGAGATTGAACATAAATTAAAATAAAAAGTAAGGGCATCCAACATGTAACCCACCAAACAACATAAAATGTAAGCAATCACGTGAGATTAAAAAGACTCCTTTTAAGGACATCTTTACCAATACTCACGTTAAACACATTAATATTGTTGTTCACGTTAATGAACATGCGATTGACAGGTTCGAATCTGCCGTAATTCGTATTAGAAGAGTTGATTTGTAAGAGAGGTGGTCCTCTTAGATTGTAACGACTCACTCTAAACCATGCACGGTGATCTAGAAAACCTGAGTCAACCTTTCCATTAAGGAGCTGATGAACAAAAACAACATCGACCACCTCACGGCGCTTGTGAAGAGAGCTTAAGTTAAGTAACTTAAGCCGAGATTCATAAGATGGAAGAACTAATGGGTTTTCCCAAGGAAGATGATTCAGTGCGAATCGAACGAACCTTCGTTGGACCGATTCAATAGTTCTAACATGCACAGAGTAGTGAGGAGACCAAACCTGGGACGCATATTCGAGTTTAGTAATCAAGGGGTTGTTAAATTCTTTGGACCACCTTTTTATAAAACCCAGGACTAAACTACCTCTAGAAGAGATATAGTTGATGTGAGTGGAAAAATCCAGCTTACTATCAAATCTAATCCCGAGATCTTTAACAAAGTTTACACGAGGGACACCTTCATTAAGAAAGGTGTAGTTAAAAATTATAGGATCACGTCTCCTACTAAAAGTCATGACTTCACATTTACTAATATTAAGAACCAGGTTGTTATAAGTACACCAAGAGTAAAAGGTGTCAAGATCAGCTTGCAAAAGTTTGCAATCCTCAATACTCTTAATGTGACGGTATAATTTGATGTCATCAGCGTAAATCAATATTCTACAGTGTCTTAGCAAGGAAACAATGTCATCAATTGATAAAATGAAGAGAAGAGGGGCAAGATGACTTCCTTGAGGGACACCGGATGATGCTTCAATGGGTACTGATTTGGATCCTCGAAAAAGAACTTGGTAGGTCCGGTCAGCTAAGTAAGACTGGAACCACACCAGAAGTGCTTGCGGAAAGCCAAGCCTTCTTAATTTGAGAATTATAATAGAATGGGAGAGCTTGTCAAATGCCTTGCTAAAATCAGTGTAAACGCAATCAGTTTGACAACCAGAAACGAAGCCCTCGACAGCATGAGAAGTGAACTCAAGAAGATTGGTGGTAGTGGAACGACCTGCAAGAAAACCATGTTGATTCGTTGAGACAAGCCTCTTGCAGATCGGAGCGATCGCAGAATAGATAATTGATTCGAAAAGCTTCGGTATAACAGACAACTTCGCAATTGGTCTATAATTCGGTATTTCGTTTTAGCTACCACTTTTGTGAATAGGAATTATAAACGAATTCTTCCAAAGCGTGGGGAAGCACCCTTTATCCAGGGATTTCTGAAACAGGGTTTTCAGTGGAGACTGGAGAACCTCCACACAGGACTTCAGGACAGCAGGTGGAATACCGTCAGGGCCCGAAGTGAAGTCGAAAGGGAGTTCATCAATATGTTTCACGATATCAGCAAGGGTAATTGAGAGAGGTAAAAAATGAGGCTCTCGGTTAGGGGTAATGTGACGAAAATTATTGTCATTAGGCTGAAAGTCAGAAGGTAAAAAAGATTGATGAAAGAATGATGCAAACATGTTGCAAATCGCAAGTGACTCAGAACTAGACCAGTTCGTGTGCTGCATAGTATTAGGGTAGTTATCAACTTTTTTCTTAGAGTTGACAAATTTAAAGAAGTTCCTAGGATCAGTAAACACTTTATCACTCATTCTGCTAAGGTGTTCACGATACAGAGTAAAAGAGAAATCGAAATCGCGACTATGAGAGTCCTTTCTCTTTAAATAGGTTTTCCAAAGTCTATTCTTCTGATTTTTTAAATGCCTTCAACTCATTTGCGGAAAGCAAACTGTTAAAATCGATCGAGGCAAGCTTAGATGACAGCTCCCCAAAGTTAGCCTTTTTAAAGTTAAAGCAATGGGTTACCTCCTCCGGACAAGGCTTATTCTCTGAATTGAAGCAATAATTAAGCAGAAGCGGAGGATGGTAACTGTCAACAGACGTCATGACTGTTGGACTGAGTTCGACAGTCATATTGACTGCATCAGTAAAGAATACAAGATCTAACTGCCTCCCCAAAACGTTAGATACACCGCTCATTTGATTCAAGCCAAGTGAGAATAAAGAATTAAGAAAACAGGATTCCTTAGAATTCAGGTTGCCTTCAGGAAGGTAGTTATCGTCATCTACATCCGTTACCCACTGAATATTGGGTAAATTAAAGTCTCCAAGGAGAAGTAATTCATCGCCAGTGTCCATCATACTCGAGATATGATCAACACCAGAGATGAGAATATCATAGAGATTTTTACCTCTATCGTCAAGAGTGTTTATCCTATCTGGTGGGATATAGCAGCACAGCAGAAAGAGATTAATTTTTGATAAGGTAATTTTAAGAGCGACAAGCTCAATGTCAAAGTGGATAGAAAAACTAGGAAGAGAAATTGGATTACAAGACAGATGGCTACTACAAGCAAGAAGTACGCCACCTCCACGAGCATCCGAGTCAGTGTAACGATCCCTCCGAAACACTTGGTAAGAGGAATCAAAGAGTTCCGCATTAAGAATACCTTCATGAAGCCAGGTTTCAGTACTTTACTGCCATGAGGTTCTCTTAATCGTTTTGATTAGTAGTGGATGAAGCTAATGACCGCGTTTTAACAAGAACTGTCTTCTTGTAAAATATGTGCCATACCTGTTTTCTATCTACTTTCATGATACTTTATAACACCACCTTAAAACTGCTCGAAAACTTCGGCCAACTCAATACCTGTATTAATCAGATATCTTGAAACTATCAGGTAGTTCAATCAGCAAATCCGTAACTGAATAAATTTTTCCAATTTCCGTAATTAATAAACTTTTAATAATTCTGCCAAAATCCATTAAACGAAAGCTGCGGCTTCCGTCCATGCGAAAGGGGATTCAAAAGTGCTCCACACATCAAATTGGAAAACTTTGAAATAATTCACAAGAAACCATCGAAAACCTTTTTTTTATCGATTATTTTTTTGTAGCTAATAAATTTGAATTATGTAGCAATCGGTGGAGTCTCGCCCCCGCATTTGGGGGTAATATACTGAAAAATTGCCAAGATTGTGGCGACCGCACGGGAAAAACCCGAAAGAAACATTAAGAGCAATTTCAATGGAAACTTTAGTCATAAAACTTTTATCGCACAAAAGCACCTAAATGATCAAATTTACTACTCGAGAAGCTTTCAAGGTGCCCATGTGACAGATGAGGCGCTTAGTAAACTTGGCTTAATTAAAGTCCCCTTTAAGCTTTCTCATCTTTCACATAAAGCCCTTTGGTATACCGCCAAATCCTTTCCGTGCCCTTTTGACACAAAGAGAACTTGAAGAAGTTCTTGTGAGGTGAGAAAATTGTCGCACCTGAGCAAATTGTGTCGTAAAAATCTGCATAAGACTTCAACAGAATTAGTACCTGAGACACTTTAAGCTCTCCAGTTTTTCTTGTTTTTTTGCACTCGTCGTGTTAAGGGATGTAATTAAGCAGAAGGGATATTTTTTTGTCTTTCTTATCAATTTATTAGATTTTCCTTACCTACGAAGGAGCTAGAAAGTGGATAAGTGGAGTAAGTACTTAAAAAGTAACCAGAGGTGGTAATATTTTTTTGTTGTACCTGGCGAAATTACGAGCTCCCTCCCTACACTGTATATACACCCTACAATGCCTTTCAGCAAGGTTTTGTTCTAAAAGATACAAAGTAGTCTGAACGTGAACTGAATGGAGAGCTGCTGAAAAGGTGATTAAATTACATCTGAATATTTTATAATCAAGGTAATTTAAAAATGTTAGTACCTTTCACAACCTCAACGCGAGCTTCAGGTAAATTTTTTTGTGGGTTATTTTAACAAACTAGTTGCAGGTTTCATGACCACTTTTGTGGGCTACGTGCTAACAATGTATGGATTTTTCAATTAAGCCTCGCTAGTTATAATAAATTTTTTACACGATCTTTACCTGTCGATATTAATGGAGGCAACAGGAACTCACCTTTGAGTTGGATGAAAATCATGAAAAAATTTTAATTGAATATGTGCAAAAATTTTGGTGTAATTTAAATTTGCATTTTTAAACGATTTCGCCAAAGAATAAAATACCAACTTACTTATGCTGCTCTACAAGCGGACTTGACACTAGTCCATCCCATCTGGCTTCTCAACCATTCGCAATTCCAAGCCGATTCCAACCACTTTTGGCATCCCTTAGCTCAGGGTAACGTTGTAGGAGATTTTGTTTGCTTCATTGTCACATAAATTCTACCACGGTCTACCGTCCATCATGTTGTTGGACACGTCATGGTGCAACCTTTAGCAGTAAGCAGAAGGGTCGAATACTCCCAGATTTGATGTTATGAGGGGTCAGACGAGTGTTGAAGGAGGTGGCGATAGACCCTGCCTTTGAAGTCCTGGATTTGTCAGGAGTTCGGAAATGCGAACTGTGTAATGTTGTTCCACAGTCGGTTTTTTTCTATATATAAAAGAATTTGTTGTTTGTATAGTTGGCCAAAATAGAGCTGTAAGCAGGCGGAATGACTCGAGTGGACTAATCTGGACTAAAACTGCCGTCGAACCACTTTCGGAAACATGAAAATTGTATTCGAGAAGAGGCTAAATATAGGATTTGTATACATTACAGCTCGAGCTACACAACATCTAGCCGATACTCAGTAAAGTATAAAGCTGACATTTCCGCCATCCAGGAGATGAGGTGGACAGGGAATGGTGTTTTGAAAAAACCTGAGTATGACGTATATTGCAGCTGTCAAACAAAACACCATGTGCTCGGAGTAAGTCAGCATAAAAATGAAGCCTACCATTATCGGCTTTAAAGCAATAAACGAAAAGCTATGCACTCTTCGTGTGCGAGGTAAATTTAAGAACATCAGCCTCATAAACGTTCACGCACCTACAGAAGAGTCCCCGAATGACTCTTCGAAATTGTTGAACGGAAAATTAATGCCCGCCCCAGGTATGATGTAAAAATCAAATTGGGAGACCTGAACGGTAAATTAAGCCGGGAGCCCATATTCCGGTAATATGTCGGCACCCACAGCTTGTATGATTAATGACAATGGACAGCAAGTTAGAGAGATGGCAGCGAGTAAGAGCTTGGTCGTTGCAAGTCCTAGATTTGCGCGTAAAGATATCCATAAAACCACCTGGGAATCTCCTGATGGAGCCACTCGCAACCAAATAGACCATGTGTTGATAGACCGCCGTCACCTTTCGGGTTTGATGACGGTACCAACGTACCGAGGTACTAGCTTCGACTCGGATCACTGTCTTGTTGGTATGGCGCTCCAGGAGCTTATTACAACGCTGAAAAGCTTTGTATCCGCTGATCAGGCTCGAATCAACACAGCTGCATTACGTAATGAAATGGCCAGAAACAGCTACGGTCATGCATTAGAACTAGCCCTATATCCTGGGGATGAGATGCCGGGCATCGACGAGAGCTGGACCCGCCTTAAAAATATTGTCATTGGTACTGCTGATTCCATGTTAAGCAGAGGTCGTAGAGATCGTTCGATAATGATTGCAAGCTGGCAACTGAACGTAAAAATGCTGCGTACCGTGCCATGCAGTCTCAGAGTACACGGGCACGCGGAGAGAAATATAAAGAGCTCAGAAAAGAAGAAAAGAGAATTCACATACGAAAAAAGGAAGCCTGGAAAAAATCTCTTCTGTGAACTAGACCAGTGCAGAGAGCAACGGCCGCACCAGGAGCGGGAGTTCTACCGAAGAGTCCGCAGTATGACGCAATTCACACCACGCTGCACATACTGCAAAGACAAAGAAGGGAATCTGATCACCGATCCTAAAAGCATCTTGGAACAAGTTAGCAGAGCCATTAGCCGGCTCAAAAACAACAAGCCTCGTGTGCAGACGGCATCCCAACGGAGCTGGTTAAATAAGGAGGGTTTACATTACATTGCAGTGCAATAATGAGAGTAGGAACTAATTCCAGAACACTGGAAAAAAGGCATCTTCAGCAAGGTACATAAAAAAGGTGTTGTCACAGACTAATTATCGTGGTATAACTTTGCTGATTACCGCTTATAATATATTCACCGCTATCCTACAAAACAGGATGGCCCCTCATGCCAGACATATCATAGGCCAATACCAGTGTGGCTTCAGCCCAGGCAAATCAATAACTGGTCAGATTTTCACCTTGAGGCAGTCTATGGAAAAATGGCTAGAGTTTCAAAACTCAATTCAACACCTCTTCATAGACTTTAAAGCCGCCTACGATAGCATAGCCAGAGTAGAACTCTACAAAGGCATGAGAGAATTCGGCATCCCCAACAAACTGACAAGACTATGTAAGTTGACCATGACCAATGTGTCAAGCCAAGTAAAGGTATCCGGAACACTGTATAGACCAATCAACATCTTTAATGGACTCCGACAAGGGGACGGTCTGGTCTGCCTCCTTTTCAACTTGGTATTGGAGAAAGTGATCCGTGATTCGGGCGTGACATCAAGGGACATAATCCTCCACAAGTCCTTGAACAGCAACAGCTGTACAAGGAGCTTTCACTCAGATTGAGCGGGCAGCAAGAAATCTGGGACTGCACATTAACGAAATAAAAACAACGCACATGGTGGCTTCGTCTACAAGAACACCTAACATTGGTCCCACAATCAAGGTAGCGGAACACGAGTTTGACGTTGTTAAATCATTTACCTACCTTGGGTCAATAGTAGCAGCCGACAATAGCATGAAATCAGATATACGCGCACGACCGCCAAAAGCCAACAAACCTACTGTAGTCTGTCAAGGCTCTTTAAATCCAAGTACCTTGCCATAACGTCTAAAGTTTTACTATATAAGACGATGGTCTTAACGATTCTCACATAAGCAACGTGGGTGCTTAGTAAAAAGCACTCAAGCCTCTTAGCCGTGTTCGAGAGGAAAATACTTCGGAAGATTGTTGGCCCAGTATGTAAGGAAGGACGATTCCGGAGACTCTACAAAGACGAGACCTAAGAGCGCTATCGCGACATAGAAGTTTTGAAGAAAATAAAGCTCGGTTGGCTCCAGTGAGCAGGGCATCTAGAAAGTTCTCTGTGGTAAGACCTATGGGGTGCGACAGTGAGGGAGACCCAACCTTCGCTGGAAGGATGGCGTAGACCAGGACGCTCAGAGTTTAGGGATGCCAAACTGAATGACATCGGCTTAGAATCGGGACCGGTGGAGAGAACAGTTGCGAGAGGCCAGGACCGGATCCCGGTTTTAGAGCCGTTAAAAAAAAGAAGAAGACCAAACATCAGTATCTTACGGTGGCAGTGTTTGTAAGAATTTTGCGAGACCCTTGCTAATGTCTTGTTCTTGGTCTTGCTCTTGGTCTTGCTGAATGTGCAAGACCAAGACAAGACTGCAACTTTGCTCACCGCTGCTGCTGAGATATACAGTTAACGCCCGAGTTGGGTTGAAGCCTCATTGGAAGACAGAGTATATTAGTTATGACGATCAAATATAGTAGCCCAAATAAGGCATCGTGCCGGGTTAACCGATTAACCCAAGATACCAAATTTTTACTTAGGTCGGTTATGACGATCAAATATAGTAGCCCAAATAAGGCATCGTGCCGGGTTAACCGATTAACCCAAGATACCAAATTTTTACTTAGGTCGGGCCTTCACCTAGCAGACGGTTCTTCTCCTTGCTCATCTGGTAGTCTGGTACTGACGGCAGCACATCTTTTATCGGTTGAATCACTTATTTCAGTAGGCATAACACTTCCACAAGGTTGTTTATGACAAATCCCGATGTCTTCGACTCTGGCTAAGCCGTCTACCTATATAGAATTTGTAAAATCTAAGCCCCATTTCAAAAATTTTAGTTTTAATTTTTGTTACAGTGGGAGTATTATTTTTTTCTCTTTGTGTGAACTCCTACATTGCATTTACCTTTTGCACGCTCCAGAGTCCTTCCTGTCCTCTATCCCTTCTAACCAAGATTGCACAATGACGACTTAACATACAGGTAGTATAAAGAGTGATTCCCAAAAGCTTGGACCTGAACATAGTAAAATTTAGCTTTAATTAATCCCGCAATGTTTAGTAAATCTACCTTTAATAACTGAGAAATATTTTATCTGTTATGAGAATATTTAAGGAGTTCATTTATTTGAATAAATTCTAAAATATTTGTGCCGAAATGAAACCAAAATTGATTTTTAATTAAACTACCTAAAAAGACCACTTAAATCACTTGCCAACAAAGGTTCCGAAATTGCGTTTGTATATGTATTACAAAAAAAATTGTTTCATTCACAATTGATTGTCGTTAGTCATGACCTCGCTTTAAATAACAACGAAGCCCCTAACAAATAAAATGTCCTCAAAAAAAGAAAAAGGTTTGATATTTTCCCATTACTAATTTCATAAAATAAATCTACTCCCACTTCATGGCGCCTTTTCAAATATTTTTCTACTTAATTTTTATTTAATGTAGCCTTATTCACAACAACAAAAGAACTTCAAAATTACGCAAAGCCCGCATCACTCAAGGTGGATCAAGCCTAAGTACAGGAACAATACGAGGATCCTTGTTGCTCGTACATCAGCGGCCTCCTTCCCGGGAGGCATTTGTATCCGCAGCCGAACACGGCCCCACCTCTATTTATTTAGCAGTATCTATTGTCACGTACAACAAACGGGGTGTATCCTTGTGGGCCCATTGTGATTTACCCCCGGTAATGTAACGATCTGCAGCTGGAAGGAGTTTTTCACTGTCAAAAACGGGCCCCAGTTGGAACAAATCACTTCTGAGGTTGTCGCCTTGCGTGTAGAAGTTGGATGACTGTTTAGGTATCCTTATTTAATGGACGAGGAATTTAAACCCATAATAGCCACCATATTCTTCACAAGGACCACCGACCTCCTGCCCGGCCATCATAGCCACCGGCTGCAGGGTCGTTTTGCCAAAGGTAAAATTGTACACCAGCGGGATTCTACGAAACCAGGATACTTGACAAGAGATGAGAGCAATTGCTATAAATAACGAAAAATGCTGAAATGCTGGAGGACACGCAAGCAGAAAGTATGCTTAAGGGATCCGGCTACAGGTATTCCCGTATCCTAGATAGCTGTAAACTTACCTTGCAGAAAACTTGTTAAATACGATTAAGCGCTCTCCAAGAGGCTTCAATTCCGGCTCAGGACGGATGCGCATTTCCCTGGGAGCTTTTGTGTATTTTGAAGAGCCAGTCCAAGAATCTTTGTGGCACGTGCAACAAAAAGTATTTAAGGACAAGCTGCCACCCTTAAACCCACTTACCAGCCCCGCAACAGCTCCATCCCTTTCGGAAAGATATTTTACTTATCTAGCTCTTGGCCACTCGTTCTGTTGCTTTGCTTCATGTGAAAATATCTCGACATTTCCCTTTTTCGAAAAGAAATCCCCAGAGGAAGGACTCGTTCGCAAGGACACAGAGCATCCTTCCATCCACAGTTCTGCTACAACCCCCTGCCCCAGCCTCCCAGCCCCAGCATGAACGTGACAGTGTTATGCTCTGCAGCCCCTGTGTCATAATTGCCCATGGTACGCTTTTAGCCGGGGGAAATGTTGGCGTCATTATCACCTCTGGGATTCGCTTTAAACAGCCACCGCTAGTCCCTGATAACGTCACTAAATTTTTTTTAATGGAATCAAACTAATGAGTATTGGTGGAGGGATTTTTTCAGTGGGAATCGCATGAAAATTGCCACAAAATTTTTGAATGTACGAGGGAAAGTTCCGTTACTAAAAACCTGCAATTAAATCCGATTAAAATTTATGGCAGGACTTTCTAGGACACGAAAGGTGTTTCATCCGTTTTAATGCTAATCCCGTTTTATAGAATTAAAGTGGATTTGTTCATAATTAGACGTGACTGAACTTTTGTTGCAGATAACTTAATGGTAGGCAATTGGCACTACAACGTTGATGGCAACTTCGTCAAAACTTCTCAGCTCAAACACCTCACTACAACACTTCATCCTTAACATACACTTTGCTTTAAAAGCTGTTATCATCATTACATTCTACAGAGCTTGCCTTTTCGCGGTTATTATCGTTTTCGCAGTTACTTGTCCTGAAGTGTTCCATTTCAGATAAATTACAGCAATGTGAAAACTCTGCGAGCAGATATTGCCTACGACAACTATCTGATATATGCACAGCTACATTTGCGTACTATGCAAGCAAGAGGGGAAACTTTAACGCCAAAGTAGGTCTAGAGCCTGTATACAGGCAGTATCTTGGAACCCTCAGCTTTAATGACAACACTTATGGCAATGGGCAAGGAATTATAGAGATGGCAGTAAGTAAGACTTCTGTCGTTGTGCAAGCTCTAGATTTCCACGATATCCTTCCAAGATATCCGTAAAGCCACCTAAATACCAAGTGTTGATTAACGTCACCACCTTTCGAGCCCGATAACGTTACGAGCATACCGAGATGCCAACTTCGACGGGGATCGCTATCTTGTTGGTATGGTGCGCCGAGGAAGCTCGAACCAATGCAACTGCACTATGCACACAATGAAATAGCCGGCAATACCTATAGCTATGCGCTCAGTGAGTGAAGAGTATAAGTTCTAGAGACCAGATACCGAGCGGAGACGAGAATTGGACACACCTTAATAATACTGTAAGTACTACTACTCATTCCATCTTAGTCGAGAGATTAGGTTGAGGTCGGCTCTGACTTAGGTTGAGATTGACTCTGACTACTGACTGATTCGACAATGACTGAAGGTTGGGGACTAAAGCCAAGGATCAGTCTCAAGGAACACTAGGAGGTCAGAAAAAAAAGAAAAAAAGACTTCACAAGCGCCAAAAGAAAACCTTTGAGAAAAATTTCGTTTTTGAACGGTGGTCTGATGCAATTCCCCACGATGCACTTACTGCTAGGACAAAGGGGAGATCTTAAAGGTATCTTGGAGCGGAGCGATGGGAAGAGCACTTTCATCCTAAATGGCGAGATAACTGCGGCATTGGAAACATCAACAATTTTTCATGAATATCTTGCACTGCCGACACCTAGCTAAGAAGAAGTTAGCGGATTCATTAGATAGCTCAAAAAGGACCAAGCCTCAGGTGCAGATGGTATCCACAAGAAGTTGGTAAAATATGGGGCGTTATCGTGGTATTACGTAGTTGGGTACCGCATTTAAGATATTCTCCGCTATCTTACAAAACAGGATGGCCTCATAGGAATCATCTTAGGTCAAAGCCTTGAATGAAAGCCCTGTATGTGAAGTGAAATTCTTCCTGATGGAGCAGTGGAGTTTATGAGTAAACCTCTCAGTCTGTCATTGAATAATTCTTTGACATTCCTTATTTACAAGTTTTTCTCAACCTGATGTAGGTACACACGGGGGGCGAACGGCTAACAAAGACCTCGGAAAGTGGCGGCACCCGATTTGTCACTTCGGTTAAGACCCGAGAAAAGTCATTGCAGACGAACACCTAGCAGACCTGTTAGCAAGTCCTAATACCACCTCCCCGCGGTGCCCCCTGGGGAACCTCTTCGGAAGGAGCTAACGGGAGACGGGTGAATGGCGAGCTCTCTGCACCACAAAACAGAGCTTTAAGTCGGTTGGGCGGATGGTTAGCAACCCGCTCCCATAAAAAATACCATTGCTCCGAATCGGCAAACAATGCCTCGGAACCGGATGGACAACACCACAACGAATTTTGCTTTTCGAACAAGGACACGAATCGGATCATGGAATGTGAGAACACTGCTGGCTGAGGGACGGCTGGATGAAGTCCTCAACGAGATGAATCGATATAAAATCAAGATCATGGGACTTAGCGAGACCAGATGGCCCGATGCGGGGGAACATATCTGCCCCAACGGTGAGTCCTTCTTATATTCTGGTAGAAACGAAACTGAAAGCCGTAGGAGTGGCGCTGGCGCGTAATATTCACCAAAGAAGCCAGGTCCAGCCTCATTAGTTGGTCACCAGTTTCTGAGAGGATTATTACCGTGCGCCTGCGTACCAGACTAAGAAGTACTACGGTAGTCCTATGCTATGCTCCAACTGAAGACGCAGAAGATGACATCAAGGACGAGTTCTATATGCGACTGAATTAAGTTTTTCGCTTTATTCCAAGGGGAGACATCATTGTTTTAATGGGTGAATTAAACGCACCGATCGGCCGTGACCACACCTGCCTTGAATACACAATTGGAAACCAAGGCCTAAGCCAAGTTACCAATAACAATGGTGAGCTCTTTTGGTACACTTGCACAGGAACCTCAGGAAAACAGCAACAATGCACAGCCTATAATAATCGCCACTCGGACCCCATCTAAGACGGAAATAGTAACCGCAATTCATGCGATGGCCAATGGTAAAGCAGCTGGGAAAGATGCCATGCCGCCAGAATTGTTGAAAGCCGAATCAAGGCTCATTGCAGATGCGCTTCAGCCAATCCTAGAAATAGCATGGAAAAGCAAATAGCATAGCCTGTACCTTTCCGGAGGATTGGACGGAAGGTATCATAGTCAAAATACCAAAAAAGGGGGACCTAAGAATATGCGACAACTGGAGAGGTATATGTTTATTATCTACTGTGGGCAAAATTTGGTCACATATATTACTATCTAGGATAAGTGAGGCAGTTGACCGAACGCTTAGGAGGCAGCAGGCTGGATTCAGAAAGAGCCGCTCCTGTATTGATCATATTAACACCTTGAGAATAATAGTGGAGCAGCCTACTGAATTCCGATCCCCCTTTACCTTGCTTTCGTAGACTATGAGAAAGCGTTCGACTCAGTTAATAGGAGCTTCATTTGGCAGGCACTACGGCGACGTGGACTGCCTGATAAAATAATAGAATTGATAAAAGCCCTATATAACAATTCCAAATGCAGAGTTCTCCATAATGGAAAATTATCCGACAGCTTTGAGGTGAGCTCAGGAGTACGACATGGATGCCTACTTTCGCCATTACTATTTCTTATAGTAATAACTGACATCCTTGTCGGCGTTCTAGATAATAGAACAGGCGGCATACAATGGGGTTTGGTAGACCGCCTTAAGGATCTCGACTACGCCGATGATATCTGCTTGCTGGCCCACAGACACCAGGACCTCAAAAACATGTTAAACAATTTGGCAACAGAAAGTAGTCCAGCAGGCTTAAGGCTTAATCCGACTAAAACTAAAGAAATGCGGATAAATGCAAACACCATTGAACGGACAGCGCTGAATAACCGTGACGTGGAACTGGTAAACAAATTCCGCTACCTCGGTAGCATTATTACCGAAAATGGTGGGGCAGAAGAAGATGCAAGTTCCAGAATAAATAAAGCACGAGGCGCATATGCATGCCTGTCCCGCATATGGAGATCAACGGTGACCACTAAATTGCGGCTGTTCAACTCCAAGGTTAAGGCAGTTATTTTGTACGGTTGCGAAACATGGAAAGTCACCCAATTCATCACAGGGCGCCTACAAGTCTTCATCAACAGATGCCTTCGTCGTATCCTAAAAATCCACTGGCAAGATAGAATTTCAAACGAAGAACTATGGCGCCGTGCCGGTCAAGAAAGGATAGACGACCAAATCAGGCGAAGGAAATGGAATTGGGTTGGCCACACCTTGCGACGCGAAAACGAAAATCTAGCCAAACAGGCCCTTGACTGGAATCCGCAAGGTTCCCGTCGAGTAGGAAGACCTAGAACAACGTGGAGGAGAACCTTACTAGAAGAAGACGCAACAACTGGGAGATCCTGGTGGGAGCTGAGTACTGTCGCGCAAAACAGAGTCCGTTGGAGGGCAACTATTTCCGCCCTATGTCCCATGAGGGATTAAAGGAGTTTAAAGAAGAAGAAGAAGATGTACTCACGTGGAGATGATTCGCTCGGAGAATGTCTGTACTCTCTGTAGGCGACTTCTTTGTTTTTAATTGCGTTCACACACTCTTGATTAAACCACCCATTTGGTCTAGGCTTTATGTTTTTGGAGAAATGAGGAATAAATAAACGCATTCCAGGCAATATAATTGCAAAATTGACATTGCGGTTCTGAAGAGACAGATCCCAGTCAGCAGCTTGGAAAAAACGAATCAGCTCACACCAGTTTGCTTTGCCATAATATCAAACAGTTCTCGTAGGAGCTGTCGTGGTTGGGGCTGGAGATGTATATGCGAAGTGAGCGCTGACTAGACATTTATCCGAGTTGCCTATAGGCGAAAAGACCTCAACGGAGCAGCATGTTGGGTGAGTGGAAAAAAACGGATCAAGGATGTGAGATCCTTGTCCTGTAGGGTCAGAAACACGCGTACGATGTTTCATCATTTGGTGCAGATTATTGGGCCCAGCAAAGAGCTTGGCATCCATGCCAGAAACATTGGTGCATTCGAATAGTAATAAGGAAGCTTCAGTACTCATATTAGGACTCCTGTATAGAAAACAGAAGAAAAAGACATGGTTACGAAGTGAAGTGTTAATTCCGAGACGGTTAAAATCAGTTGATGTACTGCTGTACACTTTCTGGAAGGCGACGTCTTTCCTAATATAAATCTCAATTCCTCTATGCTGGGAGAGATTATGTACCCGGAAACCTTATAACGATCTAAGCAGTCGTTAGGTAAAATCTGGGTTTCACTTAGTGCGAAGATTGGGGCAGAATAAGTGTTAAGTTGGCACAACACGGAATAGTAATTCGTTTTAAGCCCACGGATGTTGGTAAAATCGATGCAAAAATTATTGTATCGTGGCTTCGTGTACGCAAGGTTGCAAGCCTCAGTCGCAACCGGCAATGCCATTGTCATCACCTTCGGGGTTAAACGGGATGCGGATCTCGGTGGCAGAAAAGTTAAAGAAGAACACAATAACAAAACCTACTACAATCTGACAAGGTTCTACAAATTCAGCTAACTAACGATAACGTCCAAACTGCTACTGGATAAGACGATGGTATTACCGGTACTTACATATGCATCCTAGAAAAAGCACTCTAACTTTGAGCCGTGTTCGGGAAGAAGACCCTTCGGAGAATTGTTAGCCCCTTAACTGAGGAAGGACGATTCCACATATTCTAACATCTCGAGATCTACGACTGGTGTTGCAGGGAGTGCCACACCGTTGTGTCCGTGAGAGACCTAGCCTCCGCTAGACCAGCACATTAGAGCTTAGGGATGCCAGACTGGATGACTGGTCTAGAATCAGGACTGGTAGAGAGAATAGTTGTGAGACTCCAGGACCGGGTCTGGCTTGTCGAGCCGCTAAAGTAAGTAAGCAGCAGTAATGCAACCATTTGGGTTCCCTTACGACTGCACAGACAACTATCTTCCGACTTGCTGTCTGACAATAACTCGACTGTGAAGTAATCAGCGGCATTCAGTATTTCCGAACTTGTACAACGTCCAAACGTTAGGTTAGTAGTATGGCTATGTGGCTACGAGCACAGTGAAATCATCGGTTGTTGGCTTGGCCGTGGATGTGTGAGCGCAGCCCGCGTGAGACTGGGTGAGCTTTGTTGAGTCTTGGATGAGCTTGGGGAACTTCCATGTGCCTCGGATGAGCTTTTATGCAGGATGCGCTTTTGAACTTGCGCGCTAAGGTTAAACTTTACTGTGAATCGGACGAGCTGTGTAAATTAGGCTAATTTTAGAATTTAAACATAGTTCATCGACTTAAAGCAATCATACACCGCAGTTATCCTCTTCCATCCACCAAACTAATCTTGCTACTAGACATTTTATATTGTCCAGTTCGATATGACTTAGTGTTAAGCTAGTGCTTATTTTTTTTACAAAAAAGGCCTAAATAAAATTATTAAACATTTCTTAAAAATACAATCTTGCTTAAAATAAAACAAAAGAAACAAAAGCTTGCACATCTTAAGAAAACCTGAATGCCTGCACTATTGCACAGTCATGATGAATTTTCCATTATGTATATAATAGGGCATACAGAAAAGGACTATTTTCGTAAACTTCCTAAAAGCAGAAAACGATTAATCGAAATTCAATTTCCGAATACTTATTCCAAGATAAACTCAAATTAATTTCCTTATTGACGCTCGGATAACTGACCACAAAGTTATCAGTTTTCGTTTAAAATTTTGAACCATCTGCAGCCACTCCACCTACACTCCAACAAGTAGTTTTCTCTCTCCCAACATTAAGATGAAAGTTCCATGTCCTTTTGCAAAAGGACTCCGGAATAAAGTTTATACAGAAGTTTTCATCAGTACACTATGCTGCACTACCACTCGAAAAAAAACCTCTAAAATAAACTAAAAGGACATGATATTCCCGAAGTAAATCCTGGAAATCCTCTTGTATTCCACTGCATTTATAGTTTTTTTTGTGTATAACTCAATCCTTAAAGATAAGGGATAGGACTTTATCTGCGGTATATCTACACCATAAAGGCAGGGGCGAGTCCGTCGTTGTTTAAGTCCACCAGAACAGAGACAAATCGTTATTGCAAACAGACAAGACCCAACTGGCCCAATAGTTTTGGAGCTCCAGATGGAAATGGAGAGAAACTTAATTAAGCGTCAGTGCTACTGAGGCAACATTTGTCTTCATTAGACTAATTGAGCGACCATAATGCCAACCAGTTATCGATTTTCATAAATATTTGATAATAAGGATTCGTGTGGACTCGTTATCGTGAATGTCCCCTTCATTTACCAAAAACTAAAGCCTAAACAGAAAGAGAGGAAATTCGTATTTTGAGGACATCCAGGATGTAGGAACACCTTACTCTCTCTCCTAAGGACACTGTAATATCACAATCGTGTCTATTCCTTCGCCAATTCTTTCATCGATATCCCCCCCTTCCCCACACACAAGAAAAAAATAAAATAAAGGAAAAAGGCATAAATTGTAATTGTTTCCCGATTTAGGACTTCCCAACCACTAACGAGCTCGCCTGGAACTGCTCCGCCATAAATTTGAATCCAGGACGAAACTCCCTTATCGTGTTGCAAAGTGTAGAGTGTTGAGTGTCGGGACACGAAACGAAGTTTTATGAGATTCCCTAGACTGATTTATGTTTTTGTTAAAAGTTCCTTTTTATAGAATTTTTATTAAATTGCCATAAATTTATCATCGTTGTCAGTATTGAGAGGGAATATATTTCTAAGAGATTGTGACCCCCATGTGTGTGCCGAGGAGTCCTTGTTCCTTTAAGAAAAAAAAGTTTCGTTCGTCCTTGGTACTTCATGAATATGAAATTAGATTTATGTCACTAGAAAGTGAAATTTGTAACACTTACTTGCTGTCTTTAAGTTATTAAAAAATCATTTTGGGATTTTAAAGCGATATTACTTCAAGTCCTTAAAATTGCGCAGTTTCTAAAGGTGAGAATGAATTTCGAGTCGTTGTTGGCTTATTACTGCAAAAAATCTTCCAGGCATGCATTTGTATAGTTCTAGAAGCAGGAGCGAAAACTATTTCTTATTCCTTCTTGTCTTTAAATGGCGCTACAGTATTTCTAGAACTCGGTCTTCTTGAAGTCTCCTATTCCAGAAGTCTCTTCGTTTTGCTACTTCTTTCCAATTTGTTTTACCAAAAGTTTGCATGTCCAATAGTCGCTGAATTCGGTGTGCTAATCAAATTTTTCGGGTATAAAATATCCGTGAAGCCAAGAGAACATTTATTTTTTTGGAACAAACGCTATTACAGTAGGAGTAGAGGGTCGATGGTGGAGTAAATAGAGTCGTCAGCCATAAATTTGAGGGGCTCCTTTTTAACCTTTATAAGTAAGTCTAGCTGATGTTCCAAGCCCCACCCCGAATGATGATCGTGAGAGAATGTAAAACTCCATAAATAAAGGTGCTCCGAAAACTACAAAAAAGTTCCTTCAAACGTAACGGTGACAACGCCATTTGCTGCACCATCGACCCCTGAGCCATCGTAGGAATGCTCTGCTCCCCCAGCGCTCACAAAACTATATCGCTACTACGAGGAGTGACAATTAAGTAATGAGACTGATTATATTGCCGCGATTGTGGTAACTCTGCGACCTTGAAATTCCCTTTCCCTTCTCTCGGCATCCTTCCCCTCTCCATTGATATACATATTTGCCATCGCTCTAGCTTGTTTAGTTCGCCTGCTCTGTCGTGTTGAGTAAACGTGTGTTCGTGGTGCTCATCACGGCCGCCTGGATGTCCTCAATTGACTCAAAATGGGTTCCTTTGACCACCGATTTTGTTCTAGGGAACAAAAAAAAGTCACAGGGTGACATATCGGGCGAATAAGGCGGTTGTTGCAACACGGCGATCCCTTTAGAGGCCAAATAAGGGCGGTGTGGCACGGCGCGTTGTCGTGATGAAGGATCCAGTTACGAGCGATGTCTGAGGGCACCCTGTTGACTCGTTTTCGTAATCTTTCGAGTACTTGGCGATAGTAGACTTGATTTACGGATTCGGATGAGACGGGATGCCGCATGGCAGGCGTCAGGAGCCTTATATGGGCATAAGATTCTGGATCGCATCAAAGGGACTAGGGAGCTCATGATGCCCATGGAAGGGATCACAAAAATGAGGGCGACCGAAAGGTATCATAAAACCCTCATAGGGAACGGAACGCTCCCGGAAGGGAGGCCGGAAGATATATATATATATCTTCACGGATGGATCGATGATTGACGGCAGAGCAGGTGCGGGAGTCTTCTCAGAGGACTTAAATCTGACCTGCTCTCTGGCTTTGGGGAATTACACCTCAGTCTACCAGGCGGAAATGCTTACTTCGCTGCACGCGCTAGATCACATAAATGATGGTCAGGAGCAGGGAAGAAGTATCCTTATAGCACTGGACAATCAGGTTGTGATTAAGCGCATGAATCAGAGATTAATGCGTCTCTGGTGTTGGAATGCGTCCAAAAACTGAACAGGTGTGCGAACAAAACAACGTGACACTAGCTTGGGTTAGAGGACATACAGGCATCGATGGGAACGAAAAGGCTGACAACCTGGCAAAGCAGGGGTCAACCTCGGAATTCTGGGGACCGGAGCCATACTCTGCCATTGGCAGAGGTTTGGTAAGGAACTTCATCGAGAAATGGGTCGCTGAGGAACACCGGAGACGGTGGGACGCTATGACCACGTGTAGGCAGGCTAAGATGGTGCTTACGTTGCCGATTACCGCAGCCAGAAGAAGGATCCTGCATATGCAAAGGAGAACCCTCAGATGGTTGGTGGCACTGATTACAGGACACGGATGTTTCAGGTATCACCTGAAAAGAATGGGAATCCTGGAGGATGACACCTGTGGGATGTGCCTGGAGGAACCTGAGACGGCCACACACATAGTGTGTCACTGTCCGGTGGTGGCGAGAAAAAGGGCTGCCATAACTAGACTCCATTGGATGGAGGACATGAGGCAGACTCCCTTCAATCAGCTGCTTGCGATAACTAGGGGAGTCGAAGCAAAGGAGCAATGGGACAACCTACTGCAACCCCAATAAGATGACTCTAGGCAGAGGGACGAAAAGGGACCCGCAAATAGTGGTCTGATTCGGTATCCCTCGAAAAATCTATATATATATATATATATATATATATATATATATATATATATATATATATATATATATATATATATATATATATATATATATATATATATATACGGTTTGCCCCGGTGGATCTCCACGGATCAGGGCGCGCACACGCTGCGCGTTCGTGTCAGTCCGCACCTCGACTGGTCTCCCGCTCCGCACCTCGTCTTCCAAGCTTTCACGCCCCTCCTTAAACTCCTAATGCCATCGAAACACCTGGGCACGACTAAGAGCACTATCACCATCCACTTTTACAATTTTAGCGTACGTTTCCGAAGCTGTTTCGCCAAATTTGACGAACATTTTTTTCGCGACGCTTTGTTCTTGATTTCGTTTTTCCATTTTCGTGACGAGCACCACGAACACACGTTTACTCAACACGACAGAGCAGGCGAACTAAATAAGCTAGAGCGATGACAAATATATCAATGGAGAGGGAAAGGATGCCGAGAGAAGGGAAAGGGAATTTCAAGGTCTCAGGGTTACCACAATCGCGGCAATATAATCAGTCTCATTACTTAATTGTCACACCATATATCATACTCACTGTTCCTTCGAAATAAACGCTCTCCTGCCCCCACGGCAATCTTATGCCCATAGCACCAGATTGGCCCACTCGTCTAATTCCCTCCTCGTTCCCCCACTCTAACACTAATTCATTTATAAGTAGAACAACTCAACTGAGGAACAGCCTTATGCAGTTAGTATTTCCGAAAGCCTACAACATCCAAGCGTTCAAATGCAAGGTTCATCGTCATCTTATTCAATCCTCCCGAACCCTCATAAGCTTTAACCTATTTCGATCCTGTACTAATCTTACTGCTAGACATTTAACTATGGCGTGACAACGACATAACGGGCTATCTAGTGGCACAAAGGGGGACTGCTAAGCCTAGAACTGCCACATAAAATAAATAACGGAGTTGTATTTGAGATGAAATTTATGAAGGATTTGAATATCACAGCACGGGCCTCTGTCTGGAGGAAGAACTTGCACTAGTCAAGAAACTATGTGTAGTGCTTGGTGTGTGATTTGGAATGTGTGGTAATTCTATCACAGACCCCTGGCTTTATCGAATTATTGAAAATATCGTTTCCTTTATTTAAACCCTTCGGCTAGCAGGACATAGGCTATATCCCACCGCTGCCACCAATAATTGAAGCATAAGGCTACTTTTTCCAATGGAGCAGTAATAATGGTAAAAGCGGAGAAATTTTCCCAGAGGTGCTACATTACTGTTCAAAGAGTCACTTGAAGTGCATATTACTCCATAATCAATCAGTTTGTAGGTGTGGATAGACATGAAGGCGAAATTGAAAAAGAAACCCATTGAAAATAAATTGAAAACTAAAGGTCGGGGGCATAATGACTGTCATTCGTTAACGGCACTTGACGAACAAGTAGGAAATTTTTTAAATATGAACGAATTGTGATGATTTATGCTCCATCTGTTAGAGGTTGAATCAAAAGTTATTTATAACGACTTTGTTAGGATTTGAATTGTCGATTTATATACTAAGCTATCCTCTATTAGACTCTAGACTTATTGCGTCTAGCTTCGAATTTTTTATAAGTATTTTAAAGAATTTTTTAGTAGTGTAGTTTAGTGTAGGGTGAAATGCTCTGAATCTTGGATTGGTAATATTTAAGTCGTCGTCTATAAAGAAGCGTTACAATGAATTGTTAACATTGCATTAATATGTTATGCACAATTGAAACACGAAAACGAGAGTAGCACGGCTTTTTTCAGAATCAAATTAGTAGTATCATCTTAGGCTAAGACCTGGAGCCTTGAGGCCAAGTATCACCACACACTTATCGGCCACCGGCAGGGCGTGGCCTGTAGTCCAGGACAACTGACAAAAATCTTTAGATGGGTGGGCATATATCGTCAGTTCGGGGCTGATGATATGAACTTCTATTCAGTACCAAGTTTTCGTGGAGGCCGGGAACATTTTTACACTTGAATTAACAACCTACTACACATCTTTCATCTTTCCCTGTGTGCCTGAGGAAAATCATGCTTCAAGTTTGTTTTGGCCTTCCCGTACTGTGCCTGCCGACCTGGCCTGAAAAGTCGGAAACGCACAACAACGTACGCACACGAACGACCAAAAATTCATTTTTCGATTCATGTGCGCAAACGAAATAGTTCAAGTGTGCACAGCTCACGTGCTTGAGTAATTGACAATTGTCCTTATTACTCACGCATGTGAGCTGTGTACCCTTAAATTTTTTCGTGTGCGCACATGGGTCGAAAAATGAGTTTTGACTTGTTCGTGTGCGCGCACGAGTAACTGGAAATACTCATGTGCGTACAAGAACGACTTAAAACTCATTTTTCGACTTATGTGCGCACACCAAACTATACCGGTGTAAAAAGCTCACGTGCGTAAGTAATAAGGACAATAAAAGCACACACAACTCTTGAATATGTTTAGAAGGACAAAAAACTTATCCCACACCCAAGTTTTCGTAGTCTTCTTAAAGGGAATGGGGACCTTACTGTTACCAATGTTCGTCTCAAGCCGAAATATATTTATTTAATTTTTTTATGTGCGCAAAAATGTTGAACTTTGGCACTTTGGTAAGATAAAATTTGGAAGTAGCTATGGAGCAAGTACTCTGAATATGATTGCAGGTAGAACAAAGTTTTTCCGATAGGTGGCGCTCAACCTCGAATTTTAAGAAAAGTGGTAACCAAAAATCATGTTTGGCAGATTTGTTCTTTTTTCATTATGCCTTTTATGGTGACGCCACAAGAGACAGGTTTTTGTCCGTCGTGCTTTTCGTGTCGGATCATAATCTGTAAAGGCTGTAAGTTTGAATGAAACCGCCGACGGAATGTCTGGGCGGACGATATCGACGAAATCATTTTTCGCACTATCTTCCGCGGCTTAGCATCAGCTTTCCTTTGTTTCCCAAATAGAGTTCTATGATGGGAAAGTGCCTCTCCCCAAAATATTGATGGGGCCAATTTCTTGCAATTGCATATCTAAACAAGGCCCTTAACTAGAAATGTTAGGTATGTTATGTTAGGGATGTAGTACAATAGTCGAAGCGAGCGGCCTCGAGACCTTAGGACCCAGTATCTCAGCAAACACACAAAAAACTTAATATTCCGTAATATACGTGAAGAATATTACCACAGTTCAAACATTTTTGTGAAAATTTAATCATAACTTCATTGACCACCCGCTACCAATCGCTTCAAAATACATAGTCTCAAAACGCTCCTCGTACATTACCCAATTAGCATATGAAAGTACTTTTCACTACACTCCAAAAAGAAAATTGTATAATTCTCGTATTATTGTATGTGTTTAAAAACGATTAAATCGGATAATCCATTAATATTAATCGGCATTTGCACAGCAATCAAAGGTATACGACCTTACACTGGATTGAATCGTTTTCAGTCTCATTATGAAAGTAATTATCGCATTCACAAACGTTTGTGTAAATATTCATTATCTGATAAATGCTCAATAGAATTCCACACCCTGATAGAGATTTGAATTGGAAAAACGTGTGCTTAATGGTCTTACAAATGTCACGATATCAATTGTAAAATGCGGAAAAAAGAAAATTGTTAGTGACGTGATTTTTGCAATGGATTTTCACAATAGTTCGTCATGTTTAACAATTTGTGTATGTTGACAATTTTCATTAGTTCTGCAATTGCAGTTAATTATACGAAATTAATAATATTAACAAAACAACTTCAAAATGTATATGAATTTCAAAATTTCGTCATTTTTTCGGATCATAATGATGTATCAACTACTAAAAACAACATCGAGGAATTTAACCACAAACTTCATAGTGAAGTGCTTGTACCAACTATTTGGCTGACAAAATATCGAAATATTCAATTGAAGAAACAACTAAATAGAAACAGTTTATTTTTTGTATTTGCTGCAACTACGACAACGGACATTCATTCAGTGGCAGAAGCTTCAATTCGTGGGATGCGAACTTCAAAAATAATATTCGTTTTTGATGCGCACGAAGTTGAACGCTCGCATATATTGGCGTTTTTTCATTGGTGCTGGAAACAGAACATGATAAATAGTTTAGCAGTATTTGGCAAAAATAACAATCGATTCAGCTACAATCCATTTCCGGAAATGATTCTTATTGATCTATCTAACGTCGAAATAAAGGATTTATTTTTTGTTAAAACAAAGAATCTTCATGGATACCGGTTTCGATCTCCAATCTACCAGGACCTGCCGTACGTTTTAAAGTACCAGCGCAACAAAACTAATGTGATATCAGGGAGTTCAGGCTATATTTTCAATGAGTTTATTCGAAGATACAATGGAAGCTTTGAGGAGCTCAATCCAGAGCATCCAAAAAATATCTCCTATCATATGCACCTAATGAACATACTGAAACGAGGCGAAATCGATTTCTCTGTAAATACTTTACCAGGAGATGCAGACCCAAATAGTCCATTATACTTGGGAAATCTTTCTATTAGCATGCCTTTGCCAATGTCTCAACTATGCCTTGCCGTTCGAAGTAGTGATGAAATTCCAATCCCAGCATATCTCATTCGCCCATTGTATACCGTATGGTTCTACTTTCCAGCAGTAGTTGTAGCCATATCTGTTCTTGGTTATATAACATCGCGATTAACAAGAATGCATCTAGAATTTAGCTCAATTCTATTAGATGTTATTAGATGCATTCTCTACGTCCCATATCCATCCTTTCATCGTCCAATTAGTATCTGGTGGTCACTTTATCACATTCTTATAATTCTTTTGGGATTCATCTTATCAAACATGTACTTAGCACATTTGGCAAGCTATCTAGCTACCAAGGTTTATGAGAAAGAAATAGACACACCCGAGGATCTAGTCCAAAGTAGAATACCAATTGCGATTCTCGATGGCTTCGTGAACATATTCAAGCAACGATCTGGACTACCAATTAATAATCAAATTATTGGATTGACTAGGGAGGAGCTAACGGAACACTTCAACAAACTCAATAAATCTTACGTGTATGCATTCACTTCAAACGCAATCAGTTTCCAGGTTAGACAACAAATGACATTTCAACATCCAAACTTAAGACTTTCGAAGATTTGCATTCGTGGACTTTTGTTTACTTTCCATTTGCGGTGTGATTCGCCATTTGTCGAGGATTTGAACCGACTCATTCATCACTTATATGAAAATGGTTACTTTCAAAAGGCACCAGACTTCACGTATGCTGATGCACTTAAAGCTGGTATTATGACGAATATGAAAGAAATTGGTGACCATTTCAATACGTTTAGCTTTACACATTTGGAATTTATTTTGTTTCTTTACATTTTCAATAATTCGCTGGCGACTGTATGCTTTGTAGCCGAAATTATAATATTTCGTTTTCAGTTTTTAAAGATTTCAAGTGTGATTGTATTTTGAGTTGGAATAAATAGAGCAAGAAAAACATAATTGTTTCCTTTTGTAAGTAAAATCCTTAAATAAAACCTTTAAGGTTACGTGAAACATTGTTTTGTTGATGATCATCATCATTGTTCTAGCAAAACCCGCGTTCGTTCCAGCGCGTTTTAATAAAAAAAAAACATATGTGTGCGGACTCCGGGATAGGAAAAAGGTATAATGAAACAAAGAACAAATCTGCCAAACATGATTTTTGGTTACCACTTTTCTTAACATTCGAGGTTGCGCGCCACCTATCGGAAAAATTTTGTTCTACGTGCAATCATATTCAGAGTACTTGCTGCATGGCTACTTCCAAATTTTATTTTACCAAAGTGCTTAGGTCAACAATTTTGCAAAATTGGCGTAGTCGAGATCCCTTGTATGACGCCTGTACTACTATCTAAGGCGCCGACAAGGATGTCATTTATTACTATAAGAAATAGTTATGGCGAAAGTAGGCATCCTTGTCGTACTCCTGAACTCACCTCTAAGCTGTCGGATAATTTTCCATTATGGAGAGCCATGTATTTGAAATTTTTGTATAGGGCTTTTATCAATTCTATTATTTTATCAGGCAGTCCATGTTACCGTAGTGCCTGTTATATAACTCCTTTTAACCGAATCGAACGCTTTTTCATAGCCTAGGAAAGCAAGGTACAGGGGATCGTAATTCAGTAGACTGCTCCACTATGATTCGCAAGGTGTTAATATGGGCTGTGTAGGAGCGGCTTCTGCTGAATCCAGCCTGCTGTCTTCCAAGCGTTCGGTGTACTGACTCTCTTATCCTTGGTAACATAATGTGACACAATATTTTACCCATAGTAGATAGTAGACAGATCCCTCCCTAATGGTCACATATTGTTAGGACCCCCTTTTTTGGAATTTTGTCTATGTTACCTTCCGTCCAATCCTCCGGAAAGGTACAGGTGTTCCATGTTTTTTCCACGATTGGCTGCGCATCTGGTATGAGGCTTGAGTCAATTGTGTTAATGACCATATATTTTATGCTTTACAACTTTGTCCTATTGATGTTTTTACCAAAATGCAAAGTATATCCTCCAAATAGAGAAAAAAAATTTTCGTTAGACAACCCATCGTAGGGGTAAGACGCCTGGCTACCATCCCAGAGGTCCCGGGTTCGAATCCCGCCAGCCCCATGGTCCTTCGCCTTTCCACTTTCCTTCTTTCTTTTTCCCTCTTTACATTCTTGACTCCTCCTGTCATAGCCTTCCCTAGCCCTTCTCTGCTCTCCCAAGCGGATGCCATTAGTTGGTTGATAGTATTCAACTCGTTTCCGGAAAAGAGTTGTTTTTCGATGCCCCAATGTCAGCGTCACGATAATAATGGTAGGGAGGTTGGTGGAATATAAATAACGCACAAAAAAACCCCATCGCCGTTAATCTAGTTTGCATCATAGAAATAAATTTCATTCGGTTACTCGATCGGTGAAGGTCGTTCTTCTACGGATCCTGTACCTCCACTTTTTTATTTGGTCATTTATACAACTGATCTATTTTTGCAGGTCGAGTGTACAATCCAAATTGATGTAAAGGCGAAAATTCCCGAAGGTTTTGAGTAAATATTCTCCCAAGAAATAATTTTGAAATTTAATTGGGATCGACGAAAAAAATTACATTATTCAACTCGGTAAGTTTATTATTTCATATTATGAATTTAACTTTTTCGGCACTTATAAATAATCGCTATGTTTTATAGAAGTAGTAAAAAGCAATGTATTAGATTTTTGCCAACTTGGGCAATTACTGCAAGCAGCCGTTGCGTCGGAGAAAAGAGAAAGGAAAACTTAATAGAAAAACTTACAAATTAAAATCAACCGAATGATTCGAACAAGTGAGCTTAAATTAATTTGTTAAAAATAATGTTAAATTAAAAATATTTGAAATAGGTAAATACATTCCTTTCTTTCGCAATATTTCCGCAAAACTATTTGAAAGCTAAGAAAGAGGCCTCCATTTCATACCACCTTGGAGTTCAAGACGAGATATCCAATTTCAGTCTACAGCAGTCAACCCAACTCTATTGGGAGTTCTATAGGAGTACTCTCTTTAGAGTATTTTGGACGTCAGAGGGAGTCCTCTCCTCCAATGACATGCTAATGTTAAAATCTTGGTAAAGGGAGACATTTAGGAGGTTATTGGATCGCTCCATTTCGCGCTGGGAAATTCACGGTGAGGGTAACATGGCTGAGACCGCCCTGCTCAACAGGGGCATGTTTGCAGTCCCAAAATCAATGTATTCTTGGTCCTACGGGACCTTATCGTACTGATTGTCGCTTGATTATCAGAAAATCTCTTTTGTTTTTGTAGGCCCTTCTTACGAGTACCTGCCAGTATAGTGTACAACTCTGCTTGAAACGCAATTGCTAGGGTGCCTAAGCTTATCGCTCTACTGAATTTGGAGTTTCCATTAGATTTTGGCTTGTGGCTATTCCTGCACGATACTATTCCACCCTGCGGTACTATTAAAGGTCGTGCTTTCCTGCTATTGGACTACTTCCGGAGCATCCTCTAAAATGCTGATTACAATAGTATATTCTCGCCCAATATCACCGCCCAGGTAGTTATTCGCTTTTAGGAGCAGCGCCCCATTGGTTGTGCATTTCTTTACCTAAAGGTGGAGTGGTCCTAGCAATATGCCCCGGCAACAGTAATGGAGCAATCTGGATCAATTAAAGCAACATACGGTATCAGAAACAAGCATAAATATGGTTCTGCAACAGCAATATTGAGCGATATGGATCGACTCCAATAAACCAGGCAATACTTTCACACACTAGCAATTTAGTTGAATATCTATCGCATGGGCGACGTTTTTCTCCTAGCAGCGGCTTGTAACACTTTTATTATCATGAGCCAAAAGCAATAAAAAACAGGAATAGACGTACATATTTGGGTGCGACCTTTTTTTAGTAAGATGCAATTAATCTTCATTGTGTTGTCAGTTAGATTATATTTTATTAAAAAACTTTACTCGAATGTTCTGAAAAGATTGAAATTCTTTGAAATTCAGCCCCCCCCCCGTGCTGTTACAATTCACAACAGAAGTAATGAAACCGCAGAATAAATAAGTGCGAGCGAGATAGAAAAGAAAAATTGACTTGACTTAATAAAGAAAAATTGACTTGATATTGACAACATTGATCAATATGGAATATTTGGAGCAATTAGAAGCAAGAGCCACCGACACTGGATTCGTAAAAGGGCAAACAAGCAACAAATCGCCGCGCGTCGATAGAATGGCAGATGTGTTGGTAAAGGAAGGAGAATCGCAACTCTTAAGAATCTTTAGGTTAGGTTAGGTTGAAATGGCTGCACCCACTAGGGACCCCACTTAGGCACGCCATTGCGCCCATGGTGATGCCATTCTAGTGTTAGGACAAAGTTCAGGCCATTTCAAGCTATTTTGAGCTTTTGATAAAGCGGCAGATGATAGAAACCCCAATATTTTGCAGTTCGCTCAATCCATCAAGGAAGGGTGAGCCAAGGAAGGTCCGTCTTGCCCTTGCGAGGACATGTACAGAGAAAATTGGAGACAGTTTCTTACATTTCTTAATTACCACAACTTCTGCATAAGTCGTTGTGGGGAATTCCTAATCTTTCGGCGTGTGGGCCAAGGAGACAGTGACAGGTCAGCACCTTTACTACATGGCTTATCTCCTTTTTGTTTAACTGAACCCAAAGTTGGCTACATTGCATGAAGAGTGCGGCACATCGTTGCTGTGGTTCATCTCAGCCCAGCTCGAGCTAAGCTGAATTTCCTCACAGCTAGTTTGTAGATGGCTAAGGGCATTCCCATCAGGGTTAAGTGGGGTGTCCTTTCCACCTCGGTTCCCTGTTTAGCAAGCTCATCTGCCCTACAGTTAAGAATCTTACACGTACTCATATGCAACATTTGGGAGGCTGCTAGCATGCAACAGGTACACTCGCACAGCGTCAAACCGCCTGTATGGCCCCCAAACGAGGTACGGTACGGTGACACCTTTTTAGACTAAGGAAAAAACGAAGATTGCGAAGGTCAAGCAGCATTGGACATGGTTAGTACTTAGTTGGGGGCTGCTTGGTAAAACTACACTCGCGTTTGGAAAATTTTTAAAAAAAGGTATCTTAAAGACGGTTGAGGGGAGAGGAGTCGTAAAGAGGTAGGTGTTTGGAATTTTTGGGTACAGTTTTACATATCACCCTGTATTTTTAAAACCCTATAACCATATAACCTGTACTTTTATAACCCTATTTCCATGAGTGGGTGGAACTGTGACTTTTAAAATAGTAAATAGGTGGGAGTTAAACTGTGTAAACTGGTATCTTATTTATGTAAATAGGTAGATACGGCTGTAGAACTACATTATGATAATATAAAAAACAGCAAAATGCCACTCCCCATCCACCTATACGTCTAATCAAAGCTTATCAGCAGCTTTCACATAAACAAATGCCGGTATATTCGTAAATGCATGGAAAAAATATCTGGTACTTAAAGGCCAAACCTAAATGAAAAGTAACGCAGAAGTGAAGTAGACGTTACTTCCACTGAATCAGATGTAACTTCCGCTTACTTCCATTTTGGTCACTCTCATACATTCATATGCAATTGTACCTAACTTCACTTTACTTCACTTCTCATTTAGGTTTGGCCTTAAAGGGTTAATAATATTCCATGGAATATTCGATTGGTCGAAGAAGAACTAAGACGAAAAGAAACGCAACTTTTTTAATAACCATGACTAGCATAAATTTGGGTTTTTTTTTTTAATCAAATAAAATAATTTCTCACCATCGTGTTGTAAACGTATAATTTGTAAACCTCTACAATTACTGCCTGGTCAACGTTGTTGTAACAATGGCAAACGTAAGTGTAAACTAAAACTCTCCTCAAGTACTACTGTGATTACCATACTGAACCAACCGAGTTATTTCCATGACTATTGGATTAGAATGAGCGCTCTCGTTATCATCGTCCTTGCACATTTCCTTGTTAGTTTGTTAAGTGCATCGAAGCCTGACGGAATAAATCTAACAAAATTAGTATCAATGACGGAAGAACTTAGTCGATACTACAAATTTCAAAATTTTATAATATTTTCAAGAAACGAAAGTGCTTCAAAATTTGATCTCTCGACGTTCGTTTCCAGGTTAATAATTAATATTTCAACACCGTTGATTGTTGTAGATGAAAAGTTCGAAGGATACTTGGGAGGAAGTTTTTCAAGCAATTCGCTGAGTTTTGTAATTTGTAGTGACAAATTTGATAATATTATCAATGTGGCAATAGCAAATCTACAGAATATGCTTAGTAGTAAAATAATTATTATTTTCTCATATTCCGAGCTAAACAAAAGTGATTTGACGAGTTTGTGCAGTTTATGCTGGACGAAAAATATTATAAATGTTATTTTATATTTTTTCCTAAACCACGAAGACCAACTGTACACATATTTTCCTTTTCCTGATGTCACGCTTCGAAAAATTATTCCAAAACATCCTTGGGATTATTATCCTTATAAAATGAATGATTTTGAAGGATATAGTATGCGTTCAACATGGGCAGAAACCCCACCTTTAGCTTTCACTTGCACCAATGACAAAGGGAAAGAAGTCGTCAGTGGTTTTGGTGCTGGGTTATTTATGAAATTCTTGGAGAAACACAATGCCACATTTTTAGTGTTAAACGAAACTCTTTCAAGTGTTAGAATCACGAAACTAATTGCTGATGACCTAGTGGACATCCCTGCAATCCCATATGGAATGAACACCTTCTATAGAGGAGCATCTTATCCATTCGCGCAAATTAAGTGGTGTATTTTTGCCCCCACCAGCTCACAGGTTCCAATATCAACATACGTCCTTCGTCCTTTTCAAGCACAAGTCTGGTGCATGATTTTAATGTTTATATTCACAACATCTATGATAGCATCTCTAATAACAACAAAAGCCAACAAAAAGGTGCAATTTGGTCAATTCTTCGCCAACATACAATTGCGGGTGTTACATATCGCCTTCAGTGCCATGGATAAAAACTTCAAGTGGCAGCACAAAATCTTCTGTATTTTCGCACTGATTTTAGGATTCATCCTTTCCAACTTATATCTAGGAAGTCTAACCAGTTACCTTACAGCAAATGTCTACGAGCGAGAGATCAACACCATCGAGGACTTCATCAGAGCAGGTATAAAGGTGATGACGGTTGACTACAACGAAAACTACATGAAGAACGAAAATGATTTTCCGGAAGAGTTTAAAAAATTGATATTTGGCGTTGATCTAGAGAAATACCTCGATCACATCTACAGCATCAATAATAGCTACGCGTATCCAGTGACTTATATGGATGAGAATTTTTACCTGCAGCAGCAGAAGCGTCTTAAGAGGCCTCTTCTACGGAAAACTCAAGTTTGTTCAGATTTGTTGCCACTGTCCTTTGTTGCCAAAGTAGATTCGCCATTCCTGGAGCCCCTAAATGAGTTTATTTTGAAGGTTCAACAGACTGGACTTGCAAGGTATTGGATAGATATGGTCTATCATAATGGTATTCAGGCTGGTTGGATAAGAACTCTCAATGATTCACACGAGGTCCCTGTCGAACCTTTCGACATGGATCATTTGCAGTCAATTTTTAAAATGCACGCTTTCGGTATTGCTTTAAGTGTTGGCTGTTTCTTGATGGAAATTTTTAGATTTTTAATTGTGAAAAAATTAAAGAGTTCTTGTTAAAAAATATATTTTTTTCTTTTATCTTACTTATTCCTATATGACCACTTAAACAGTGTTAATCGATTGTCTTATGAATTTGATCTGTTTAATTAGAGAAGTCAGCCACAACAGTTGAAGAATATTCTCTTTCTTTTTTCTTTTTTCCGTTAGCTGGCGGTCCGAAAGGGGACGTCCCTGCAACGGATACGATGCTGTCGGTGCCACTGGGTCTCGAACTCCATTAGCTATTCGTTATACTCGACAAACACGAGAACAGAGACGTCTTCGAGTTTTGGCTCGGTGTGGATGTGATCTTGGATGTGAATGAGCGCCGCTTGTGTGAGATTAGTTGAACTTTGTTGCGTCTTCGATGAGCTCTCGCGCTGGAAAGTGCGTTCAGCTTTGCTGTAGTTGGTTTGTGCCTAGGGTGAGCTTTCGCTGAGCCTTGGTTAGGTTCTTGAGGGAATAATTATACATGAACTATGCTGCGTCTTGGGTGAGATCGTGTTGGAAATCTGTAGATGAGCTTCACGTTCTCTTGACTGCGATCTTCTGGGAAATCCACATTTGAACTTCGCTATGTCTTGGATGGGATTTTGTAGGTATCTTGCGCGATTTTAAACTACCCCACTTTCCCCAATCTTCTTGTTTATGACCAATCTAAAGTTGCCCCTTAGCGTATCAGGATCATTTGCACTCTCATCCCAGGAGACTGGAGCTCTTCCAGGACATACAGATGTGAGAACCATTGGGATATTCATTCTCCATAGATATCTGTCTCAACATGTATTAGTGTACGATAATATCATCATCTTTTTTGTTGTCAGTTACATCGGGAATTTGCATTATTCCTTTTCCCGTATAATAAGTGCGGATCACTTTTTTCTATTATATTTCTATACATAGTTGGAGCTAATTGCTCCTTTTAAGTGTTGGTTTTACACAAAATTACGTCTATGGATACATGTGTATTTACCAGCCAAGTTTCTGGCAGACCCCTTTTATTTTAGTGTTTGATTACTACTTAAACCTTAATAACTGCTATACCGATTGGCACCTTCTTGGTCATTTCGATCTGAAAAGACCGTTTGATAACAAAAAACTTGGTTTCCTTGGACGACTGGATTAAAATCTCTGTACTTTTGATAACTGAATTGTCACAGGAAATTTCTAGAAGAAGCTAGAGTATTTTTGCCACTCCGAAATTTGCTTGGATGCAGACTACGAGACAATTTTTAACAAGGATTTTTTGAGTATAATTTTATTGATCGGGTCACTCCTGACACAAAAAGTGCTCGGGTTTTACCCGGACAATTTTTAAAACACCTTACGGACGGCCCCCGGATGGCCTCCAAAGTAGGACAAGTCCCGGAAACCCGGACGGATGACAGCCCTACCTAACATAACCATTTGGAGTGGTGATAAACTAACGCCACCAGCGCACATAGAATAATCGATTCAGCATAAAGTGCTGCAATAATTTATAGATTGACCAAAAAGCGAAGTGCAACAATAGCTGTAACACGAGTAAATACAAATTGACGCAGAATTATCTCAATGTTAATTAATCCATTTGTAAATACGAAAATTGAATTTTTCCGAAAAAGACCAAGTAGAATTCCAGCAACTTCTTGTCCTCATATTTTACTCTTCCCTTTTTAATCCCATTTTTATTTTCCCAAACTTTAAATTCCTCAACTTTTCTCCTTCCCCAACTCTAATGAGGCAGACACGAATAAAAATAAAAACTCATCATCCTTAATTATGTCCGACTTTAATCCTTCTCCGTCAGGACGAAAGCTCAAGTTTCCTAGTTAGGGTTTAAAATTTTTGACAAATTTTTGAATTTTTCCAAAACAATCTGAGTGAAAATTATGGTGATGCATGAATATTTCCGGGGAGACTTTCTCTGTGCTTCCTTCTGGCCGTCAGCGCGACAGCGTATTTTTCAACGAAACTTTTGAGAATCTGTAAATTAAGTTCAAACTTTTTATACAGGCTCTGACATCGTACAAACGTGACACGACACTATTAACCAGATGCAAATTATGTTAAAAGTTTAACCTAAGCAAAAAACTTGGTCCTTTACGGACTGGAAACTAGACGTAGGCTCTGAATAAATTTCGCCTCATCCTGTGACGTTGAGACTCTCGGATAATTAGTGTGCTGCAAAGGAGCATATTTTATGTTCAAGTAAGTTAGTCTCTTATTTTAGGTAAGAGCATAATTTTATAGAAAAATAAATAAATATTTTAACATAATAAATGCTGTTTAGAAAGTTACGCTTTCTGATGTATTTAGGACAGATTTCGGTGCTCGTAGATTTATGCAAATTATCCCTTTAGACCGTACGTCGCCACACCGGGGGAGATCATTTGACTTGGAAATGTTTCATGCAGGTTCAAATTAATTAGTCTTAAATGTTGGTAAGCACTTGACAATTTTCTGCATTCAAAGTTTAGTGAACTGAAGAGAACTTGTTTGTGTATATGATTTAAGTAGCAATCAAAGTCAATTATAACTGATAAGAATAATTGTTATTGTTATTAAAAGAGGCAGGGAGGCCTGAAGGCACAACCGAACAAGTTAAGCTCACAGGGTCTATAGGCGTATGGAAACATAAGAAGAGCGCGGAAGTATTCTATTTTGAAAGTGCTTCTGTATTAAGGGCATAAAGCGCATAGGCGAAAGAGGGAATTTGAAGGAGGTATGAAGAGTGTGTGATATTCGGAAAGCGGGATATTATTGGCCAAGACACCCGCTTCTCCATACCTTTTATACTTGGGGTCTCGGTAGCCTAGGGAGTAAGGCGTCTGGTTACCATCCCAGAGGTCCCGGGTTCGAATCCCGGCAGCCCCACGGTCCTTCGCATTTTCCACTTTCCACCTACACAACTTTTCTGCTTTCTTATTCCCTCTTTATATTCCTGATTCCTCCTCTCATAGAATTGCTTAGCCCTCCCCACTCCACCAAAGCGCATGTCATCGGTTGGTTGATGAGATTTAACTCGTAGCCATATCACTCCAGCGAGTTGTTTCTCGATGCACCAAAGTCAGAGCCGCGATAGAAATGGTTGGGGGCAAGCGCAATAAAAATATCGCTAGGTTGTGGCAGTTCCTTCCTTCCTGACTAGAGCTGCTGTTCGACATTGCCCCCTATACGAAGAAAATAAACTGTCGACAGTATAGAGGGCCTTTCCTGACCCTCTAGTCGTCCACATAAAAATAAAAAAAATACCAGCATGGCCTGGAATGCAGCAAATTTCGATGTTACTATTTTGTGAAAGTAGGCACCGAATAATGGACTAAAGATAGCATTTGTGGTTTCTATTGTATTTCTGATGCCCAGTACAGAAGACGGGGAATCGGTGAAAATAAGATGGTTCAGAGAAGTGCTCTGTATAATTTTTCTTCTTCTTCTTTAAAGGCTCTATAATCGGGATCCGGTCCTGGCCTCCCGTAATAATTGTGTCGTTCACTGCACAAGTGCGGTGTAACTACAGACTACAAAACACTTAGGAGTCACATTCTGTCACATCCTCCACTACAAAACCAAAGCAACTCCAGAAGTACACCATAATTGCACTTATAGTGCGCTTCTGGAGCCGCTCCACCCCCCGCGAAAGATGAGACAAAATTAGGCTCCAAAGCAAATCAACCTCCAATACTCTAAGATACGGAGCCACACCATTACTACATTGAACGACACAAATATTGCTCGTTCCGTAAGAATTATTTTTTTCGCGTGAGGTTATTAGCCTCATCCCAACCTCCTTGGAAGGGACTAGCCCGATCATATTAGCCTATCCTCTCTCATAGGATAGTTTCCAGTGGGCACAGCTAGGAGGTTAAGATCGCATTTCCATCAGACCGAAATAGTTGCGGCACGTGCTTGTTATATTATGCTACATGTGCAACTTTGGGCTACGTAAACACTTCTTAACAAGGAACATATCAAGGAGACTAAAGTCAGACTATACAGAACTCTCATAAGGCCAATACTACTGTATGGATCCGAAACCTGGACCTTAAGAAGTAAGGAAGAACACCTCCTAGGGTGCTTCGAAAGAAAAATCCAGCGCAATATATATGAAGAATCAACGCAAACGGTGTTTGGGCGACAAGATACAATCACGAATTGTATTAGCTGTAAATTCTTCTTCTTCTTCTTTGATCCGTTAGCTGGCGGTCTGAGCGGGACGTCCCCGCAACGGATACGCTGCGGCACGTCGGTGTCGCTGGGTTTCGAACTCGATTCACGATTCGTTCGCATTCTTGCCGGTTTTTGGCTACGTCTCGAGCCTCGGTAATTGATAACCGTTCATTCTTTAGGTCACGCTCGATATTCTTTAGCCAGGTTTTTTAAAAATTCCCCAGTCTGCGGGATGGTCTCACCAGAGAAGTTTGCATTCGCAAATATGTCCAAACCACCGTAGTCGACGTTTTTGAATTTCTTCTTCGATCGGTGTCTGCTGATCGCATCCTTGTCTGACTGTCTCGTGTCGAATGCGATCGCGTAGTGAGACACCGAGAATCTGCCTCTAGCATCGCATTTGGAACACGTCGAGCAACGTCCAATTTGAGCAGTGTCCACGTTTCAGATTCATAAAGAAGAATCGTAAGGATAAACGTTCAGTAAAGGCGTATTTTTGTTATGATGGAAATATTTGTTAGTTTCCATATGCACCACTTGAGCGCGGCGAAGGTTGCTGTTGCCTGGCCGATGCGGCTGTGAACGTCGGACGTCGATGCTATTTTCGTTTCCTCAACCAATAATCCCAAATATTTGAGCCTCGGAACCTGTTCGATTTCGGTTCCATCGAGAACATCGAAAACATTGGCCCTCGATCTGTCCGTTGTGAGCATTTTGGTCTTTTCCGCATTGGTTTTTAACCCGTATGACTGGGCAATGTGGGAAATGTCGTATAAGATGTCCGTTGCTTCGGCATCCGTGTCGGCGAACATTTAGTCAGTTACGAAGTTATTGTCGTCATATCGAACTCCGAGTCGTCCATCGAATGCTTCACGCATAATCGCGTCGATTACAACATTGAAGAGAAGGGGCGAAGCGACGTCTCCCGGTCGGCCACCCGATGGCCGGTGATATCGACGTAAATCGTAGCTCTGATACAACTAGAAACTTTTGGGAAATACCCCAACACGTCGTGATATCTCGAAAACTATGCGTTATATCGAAAAAATTTATTTTACATTTTGGTCTTATTTCATGGTGCTTCATCAAAATTCATCTTCAAAAAGCGGGTCACGAAAACAATAGAGGGGCCAATAAAAAAGGGGGTAAACAAAATTTTACCCAAAAATGGTCTGGTAGCATCCGTATTATTCCTCTTTGAGCTATTCTCAACTGAAATCAGTTGACGGAATTTGGTCCTCATATTTTGCATACTCAACTACCTCCAGCACCCGGTATAATACGAAGAAAGGATATATTCACAGGGGAACCCTCTAAAAGCTGTTTAGTTTAAGTTTAGCTTCCATATCGTCACCCTTATGCCAGAGACGCGAAAGTGCAAATTTTTTACTTTCGCACTAATAGGGTTTTGTAATACAAAATGGTACAAAGATGCCATGCCAGAAGTACGAATGTGATTTATCCGGTGATATAACGAAAAAGTGTAAAGCCTACAACACAAAAGCAAATAAAAATCTGATTTTTAGAGACAGTTTGAACATTTATCTAGCAATAACTCAAAACTGCAGATTTACACTTTCGCGCCTCCGGCATAAGGGTGACGATATACATATATTCATATTTTACAAATATGCTGACGGTAGGATTACCAAACATCTAGCAGAACTGACGAAAATTTCGTTGAAAACTGCAAGGTGTAAGGGTTTGGTCATTTTGATCTGAAATTAAATCGGTTTCACATTGATTTGTTTGACAACTGTTTTCCTTTAACGATTGGATTAAGTTCTCTCTCCATTTTGGATCGGTGTGCCTTTGATAAATTGAATTGTCACTCGAACTTCAAACAAAGCGAGAGCATTTTTGCCAAGCTGAAGCTTGTTTGGATGCGGATTACGAGTTGTTACTTATCATTCAATTGATCGGGTCACCCTGACACAAAAAGGGGCCCGGGTTTTACTCGGACACTTTTTAAAACCCCGGGCGGCCCTCGGATGCCCGCTAAACTAGGACAAATCCCGGAAACCCGGACGGATGGCAGCCCTAATTATAGGCCCATTTTGTGGAGAATCAGTTATAATAGCGAGCTATATCAAGTCTATGACGACATAAAACTCAATAGACTTCGTTGGGCTGGGCACGTCGAGCGCATGCCGGAAAACAGAGCAACAAAGATGGTCTTCAATGGCATCATCGACGGAGAAAGCCCCGTAGTTAGGTCGAGGAAAAGATGGAATGATGCGGTTGTAGCAGATGCGGAGACATTACTCTGAGAGCTTCGGCCAAACATCGAGAAGAATTGAGGAAAATATTAGACTAGGCTAAAGTTGGGCTGTAGCGCCATTGGAAGAAGACACATAATATATGTATATTTATCTATCGCTATTAATATATAACACAGGCCTGCAAAAAACGGTTTTTTTTTTCTTTTCAATTTAATAGTCGTATTTTAAGTATTTTTTCGCGCTGAATCCGAATCCGTTGGCCAAATTGCCCTATCACGTCAGGATTTTGAGCAATCCTAACCTAAAAGCGCCAGAAAGCGTGTTTTTTGCACTTTTGCGCGTTAAATATCTCAAAACTATGGAATGATAGGGCAAATCTGACAACGGGATCGTTTTCAGCATGCCAAAATCTATAGAAAACCATGTCGAAAGCGTGTAATTTGACAACACTTTTTTTGTAATACTGAAAAGAAAAAACGAGGTGCAACGATGATAACATGTCTTAATAAAAATCGTCGATTTCGCGCCAAGAAGTTTTTCTTTTCAGTATTACAAAAAAAGTGTTGTCAAATTTCACGCTTTCGACATGGTTTTCTATAGATTTTGGCATGCTGAAAACGATCCCGTTGTCAGATTTGCCCTATCATTCCATAGTTTTGAGATATTTAACGCGCAAAAGTGCAAAAAACACGCTTTCTGGCACTTTTAGGTTAGGATTGCTCAAAATCCTGACGTGATAGGGCAATTTGGCCAACGGATTCGGATTCAGCGCGAAAAAATACTTAAAATACGACTATTAAATTGAAAAGAAAAAAACCTTGCAGGCCTGTGTAATCTATCGCTATTATTCAGTATTTTCTACGACTAACAGTGCACTTTTCTGGAATTTTCTGGTTTATTTTTTGGTAGTTTGCTTCTCTGCCTGGCTTCACGTCTCAGAGAACGTAACTATAGCGTGGTCAATGTGGATTGCATTCCTCTTTTTTTTTTGTGTGACACACTAGAGACTTAGGGAGAGCCCCTTTGTACTGTCGACCATGTATTTATTTTTGAAATGTCTTCTACCTGAGAAACCAATGTCATTTGTTTTATTTAAAGGCTACGCTGTTTTATCCATGCTGGTTTCTGGATTCTGAATATATATTTTATTCTAGTTAGAGTGCATTAACAAAAAATATCTATATTACGTAGGTTACCTTATCTTCCATAAATACATCACAAACTAGCATTTCTCATATGTTAACAAATATTTACACTTTATTAATTAACGTATTCACTTTTCTGGGGGGTAGTGATAGTAGCTAATGTCTGCTCCTATTTGCTCTGTCATTCAACGTCGCATCGCCGCTTCCGTTTAATTAAGCCAAATAAACTCAGATTTGCTTTTCCATTCGTATTAGTTAATATTTTCAGGTGGTCTATTTGCATTTCACCTTCATTGATTTTTTATCTCAAAATCATTTGCAAACAGGTGCGCTTCGTCGAAAAATCTGTGCCATTATAAAAATATTCCAGGGAGTCTCCTTTCAGAGTCAGGATGTCCTTTTTGAAGTTGATTTTACTGCTAGCAGTTTTTTGTGCTCCCAGTTTATCGTTAGATACTGGCCGTGTCTTGAGATTTGTGAAAAAATTAACTGATTTTTATCAGTTTACAACTTTCATAGTTTTCGAAGGTGAAAACATGGCACTTAAGAGTGTTCAAGATTTTCCATTAATTCTCGGAACTAACATGGATGTGCCCATAATGTATTACTCTACCAGTCGGAAGCACACTCTCAACTACATCGTCGACAGTCGTGAAACTCTATCATTCATCGTGATGACAAGAATGACTGATGGGATAAAGGAAGCTGCTAGCAAACTACTTCGAGGTATGCACTCATCTAAGGTCGTAATCCTGGTGGAAAATAAGAAAGTGAAACTGTCAAAAATGAGAGAGTTGTTCCGTTGGTGTTGGCAGAAGAATATTTTGAACGTGATTCTGATTTGTGAGGGGATGAGAAATAAAATTCAGATTTATACTTACAATCCTTTTCCGGCTATGGTGATTCAGAATTTAACTGCAACTGGAATGAAGAGAATGTTCTATGATAAGACAAAGAATCTTCGTGGGTACACTTTCAGATCTCCGGTTAAGCTTGATCCACCGCGAGTTTTTAAAATTCATAATGCAAAGGGACAGGAAAAAATCACTGGAACCGGTGGACGTGTTTTCATGGCCTTCTTGCACCAACACAACGCAACATTCGAAGAAATCGATCTACAACTGCCCACAACGTATGTCAACATGGAAAGGATCTTTAATCTACTTTACGTCAACAGCATAGACATCAGTATGCATCCTTATGGACAGTTCGACATTACTCTATCAGGCACCAGTTATCCTCTCGTTTTCACCAATTGGTGCCTTGTTGTGCCTGTTGTAAGTGAAATTCCAATTTCAATGAATCTTGTTATACCATTTGAGCCATTATCCTGGATAGCTATAGCGATTAGTGTCATCTACATTTCGTTTGGTGAATACTTTTTAGTTCTTAACAAAGTAAAGAATTTCCAGTTTGGTCAAGCCTTCTGCAACACCTTAAGAAGAGTGCTAAATCTTCCACTACCAGTTCTTAAAATAAAGAAAAACTGTCGGTATGCCTTTGTTCACTTACTTGTCGTACTGCTTGGATTTATCCTGTCGAACATATACTTAACCCTCTTAACAAGTCTATTAGCAAAGCCTATGTACGGCGATCAATTGGACACCATGGAAGAACTAATAAACGCAAACCTGAAAGTAATGATCCTGCGTTACGAAATAGACACGATTTTCAGGTCAGGTAACTATAGCGCAGAATTTCGAAATTTGCTAGAAATCGTGGACTCAGACACCTTAGCCATGCACAGGGACAAGCTAAACACTTCATATGCATATCCAGTTACGGAAGAAAGATGGGCATTCCTTTCTAGCCAGGAGCAATACCTGCCGCATCCTACAGTTAGGCTATCCAACATCTGCTTTGGCTACTATATTGTGTCGTTCCCGATGCAGTACGACTCGCCATTCATTGATCCTATGGACAGTTTCATTTTGCGGGTGCATCAGTTTGGATTATATCAAAAGTGGGTCGACTCCACTTTTAAGGAAGGCGTTGAAGCACACCTGGCTAAGCTGTATCCACCGAAAGAAGAAGTCTTAAAATCTTTGAGTTTTGAGCATCTTACATTAGTGTGGGCTGCTTGGGGCGTAGGAATCTTGTTGAGTTTTTGTTGTTTTGTCACTGAAGTACTATTTCATTATATGACAAAGAACAGTAACAGAAATTGGAAGCGATTAGTTAAGTGGGTTAGGAGTTACGTGCTTGGTAATTTTAATGCTTAGAAATATAAAGAGACAGCAGTTCTTTTAAATAAAAATGCTTTTTGAATTTAATATTGTTATTTTGCAAAAATAAAGCTTGTGATTGAAATCTAGCAATCTTTTTTTATTTGGTAGTACTAAACTCAGAAATCTTCCTATACATACTGGTACGTTTAGTTGAGGTTGTCGAAGAGGATGATGTTGAACATAGCGTTATAACCCTTGGATGCTGGTAGCAATTAGAAAATATGGTGTATGGGTGGTCACGTTAAAATTATCACAAGCGATTCTTTTTCTCAACGAGGTTCCAGATTGTACAGCAGGCGCGGAAAGGAAGTAAACGATATTAGTAAATCCAGCGGGCTAGTCTGGCATTGCACAAGTAATAATAATAGTCTCGTTTTGAGAGATATCTATCGGACTAATTTTTTCAGGTTATTTTTGTTCCTCCTTAACAAAGGTGTGAATGGCATACGACTTTCCAAAATCGACTTTCCCATCTAAGTAGTAGTCGCCCACTAAGCTGCTTGACTTCGTTGAAGGAACGAGAGTCTATTCAAAATGTTAATTGTCATCTTTGATAGAAGGTAAACTGAAACGAAAACCAGAACAGAACTCATCCAGTCGAAGCTAATGCACTGATCCCCATCAAGAATTGGAACCAAGGCCAGAGCCTCCACAGGATCCATTTACCGAGAGAGAGAGCCAAGCCCAGAAAGACTGCCGAGCGAGGTGGTCAGAGATTACCTGCAAATTGCTTTGATGGACGAGAGGGGAATGCATTAGCTCCGAAACCTGGTATCGGAGATGGTATTGGATCACCTCCTCTCAGGCAAGGGAGGAACAATGCCCTACGATGACTCCGCGGAGGTAGTCAGAGGTTTCAGGGTTATCAGATGTGAAAACCAGGCCTCAAGGGACTTCCTACGCTAATGCGCTACTGAGATCTGTCTGAGTGCCGTCCAGAGGGCATCGGGTAATACTTGAAATCGTTCAGATCGACCTCCAATATTCCAAAGTAGCCACAAACAACCTCCAGATTTTTCTTCTTTGGGACGTCGCCTTAATACAAGAGCCCTGATTACAAGGACGGAGCATAAAATAGTTCCACACCTTTTACCACCGCTATGATCAAGTTAAGCCAAGATCCTGTATTTTGGTTAAAAGAAAGATCAAAGCTTTCTTTTGCCCAAACTTCAGTTCCACGGACCTAATGGTAGTTAGATTATAGTTTGGCCTATATTGATCATGACCTGGTTGCACCCCCAGGGGAGTTCATGAAGATGATAACAGCACTAAAATCAAATGGAGCCAACCTTATCGTAGGGTGCAACGCCACTGCTAGACACATGCTTTGGGGAAGCAACGAGAATAACGATAGAGAGAGTCACTATTCGAATATATCAATAATTCAAACCTAGCGTTGTGTAACCGGGGCAACAACTCAATCTGGAGTCTGGACTGAGCCTCGGTGAAGTGCGGGCGTGTGTTGTCGCCAGTCCCATTATAACGCAAAAACCGAAACAATAAATATAACTACAAAAACAACACAAAAAACAAAAAAACTTATAACACATAAAAACTTAAAAACAAATTAATAAACCACAAAATAATACCATAAATCAAAAACAAACAATAACATAAAAAAAAAAAATTATAAAACATAAACAAAAAACCAAGCAAAGGCCACCAACAACAACAACAATAACCGAAGGACCGACGGACAACACGTAAGTTTCTTCCACCCGCTTCCCGCGCTTCCTGCCGGTCGCTCCGGCGCTGCAGCCTTAATCGGTCAGCTGATGGGAGTCGTCTTGTTTTAGCAGGCATAACACTGCAACAAGGCTACTCCCGTTAGCTCCGATGGATGCATCGCCGGTGCGGCCGGCTACAAATGAGGTCATGGACCTCACGCTAAACAGTCCCCAAAGTGACAATGATTTTATAATCAATTTTTGTAACATTCGGGGACTGAATGCGAACTTCCTGGCCGTTACGTGCGAGTTACTCCTCCATACCCCTGCTATTTTCGCACTGAGTGAAACCCAAGTGTTACCAGATCTTGATTTAGATCGATTTCAGGTGACAGGGTATAATTTAGTGCACAACTTTTCCGCCCATAGGGGATTAGCCATTTATATTAGGAATGACGTGGCCTTTCAGAAGGTGTACAGTAGTACATCCTCGGATTTTAATCATCTTTGGATTAAAATAATTATCCATAGCCACGTCATATTTTTTTGTTTTTTATATAGGAATCCTAATATTAGTAATGAGGCCACCACCTCAGCTTTCGATGCTATTTCTGAACAGATTTCCGGATTTTTATTTTCCCACCCGGAAAGCGAAATCATTGTTGCGGGTGATTTCAACGTTCACAATGTACATTGGCTAAATTACTCAAATGGCACCAGTGTTCCTGGCAAGGACGCCGAGCTCTTTGCGAGCCTCAACAACTTGCACCAAATTGTCAAATGTCCGACGAGAGTCCCTGATATTCCAGGTCAAGGAGCCCATCTCCTTGACCTGTTTCTTTCTTCCCACCCGACGCGGTACTCCATCAAAGTTAGCTCACCCCTTGGCAACTCGGACCATAAACTAATTAGCGCTTATTTCCCATATCCATCCTCGACCACAACCACCACAGCTCCTAAAAGAACTGTGTGGCACTATGGGAAAGCCAACTGGTTGGGTCTTATTCGCTTCTTCCAGGCCACTGACTGGGATTTGTGTTTCCGTAGTGCCAATGCGAACTATGCGGCCCTCTGTGTCACCAAAATTATTCGAGCGGGTATGCGCTTGTTCATCCCTCACTCTACCAAATCTGTGAAGCCTAGGCCAAACAAATGGTTCAATGGGGAATGTATGAACGCAATCAAAGCTAAAGAAGCCGCCTATAGAGCATACAGACGTTCGCCTAATGAGGCACTTCGTCGTGAGTACGTCAGACTTAGAAACTCCTGTAACTCCATCATCAGGAAAGTCAAATCATCATTTGATGATAGATTGAGAAGTAAGATTCTTAACTCCACTACAGGCAGCAAAAACTTCTGGTCCTTGGTAACTGCCATCAAGAAGAATTTTACTTCCTCATCAACACCTCCTTTTATTCACAACAAGGAAGTGATAACAGAAAGCAAACCCAAGGCCGACCTATTAGCTTCTCTGTTCGCCGCAAATTCTTCTTTACCCGATGCTGCTATGTCACCCCCCACTCTCGAGAATACCACCCACTCAATGGACGGAGTTCACTTCAGGACTCGCGAGGTGTTTAGGTGTCTCAAAGAACTCGACGCCAACAAATCCACTGGTCCCGACAAAATCCCCCCTATGGTACTTAAAAAATGTGCCTCACCTTTGGCTAAACCTCTGCGCAAACTTTTTGCCCTGTCTTACTTCTCCGGAGTGTATCCCGACTCTTGGAAACTAGCTCATGTTCAGCCAATCCCAAAAAAAGGTGAAGCCAGCGACCCCTTAAACTACCGCCCAATAGCAATTACTTCTGTTCTCTCCAAAATCATGGAGACAATAATCAATAAAAGGCTGATGAAATATCTAGAATCCAACCAAATTATACACGACAGGCAATACGGCTTCAGATCTAAACGGTCTACTGGCGATCTGCTTGTGTGTTTAACCGAGCGTATCAACCAAAGCATTCACAGCTTTGGTGAGTCTAGCCTAGTTGCTCTAGATATATCAAAGGCTTTTGACAGAGTATGGCACCCAGCTCTGTTGAATAAACTCCAAGCTATTGGTATACACTTAGTTCTAAGGAACTGGATTAAGAGCTTTCTTTCATGCCGTTCAATCAAGGTAGTATTGGATGGCGTCGAATCCAACCCCCACGCCATTTCGGCCGGAGTTCCCCAGGGGTCAATTCTTTCACCCGCACTTTTTCTAATCTTCATTAATGATCTGCTCTCAATCCCCTCCAACCCACTTCACTGCTTCGCTGATGACGGTACTCTGAATTTCTCTTACTCCTTCGACAATATAAGACAAGCACGTGCCAGACCTTGTCTTTACCACCGTCAACTGATGTCGGCTTCGATCAACCGGGATATCGAATCGATTCTTCATTGGGGCGAAATGAACCGCGTCGAATTCAATGCCACAAAAACGAAGCACTGTCTGATCTCCAACAAAAATTGTACCGACCTTCCTCCTGTCTCGGTGGATGGAGAGAATCTAACGGCTGACTCAACTCTCAACATCCTAGGGGTAACTTTAATGGAGCATCTGCGATGGAACGATCACATATTCCAAATCGCCAAACAAGCCTCCCAATGCCTTGGATTTCTCAAGAGGTGCAAGTTCCTCCTCCAGCCAGCCGCATTGGCTACAATATACAAATCCTACATTCGGCCGCGCCTCGAATACAACTCACATATCTGGGCAGACGCCCCAAAAACCACCTTGGCTTGTCTCGACAAGGTGCAAAATCGTGCCCTCAAACTCATTGGTGATGGCCCCTTTCGCGCCTCCATAGACACCTTGAGCCACCGTAGGAATGTAGCAGCCCTCTCCATATTTTATCGCTATTACCATGGCGACTGTTCCACCGAAATTCAGGACCTCCTGCCTGCACGGCAATACTTTTCCCGCAACACAAGACTAGCCCGCTCGGCTCACCCCCATACCCTACAGCCCCCTCGTTCACGCACAATACGGTTCAGAAGTTCGTTTATGAATAGAACAACTCGATTGTGGAATGATCTCCCGCAGTCGGTATTTCCGAACTCGTACAACATCTTAGAGTTCAAACGTGAGGTTCATCGTCATTTTCTTCTACACCCTCCAGACCCCCTCTAACCTTTCCTATTCTCCTCTATTCTTCAAACCAAGACATTGCACCATGAACTGAACGACATGACGGACTGGTAGTACAAAGGGTTACGCCTAAGCTTGGTTTTTTCATATACAAAAAAAAAAAAAAAAAAAAAATCTTCGTATTTCCAAGTACGGAGAATTTCCAAGGTTAGGAGAAAGTGCTGGACATCACGCTGTCCATATGCACGGATACACTTACAGTAAAAAACTGGAGGAAATCAGACCAAGTGCCCTTCTCGGACCAGCAAAGGATACGCTTCAGGGTAAACCTGCAGTTTAAAACTTCTCAATAGCACAGAAACTCAAGAAGGACTGGTTGGCAGAAGTTTGTCTGGTCCTGAGAGCTAAACTCTCTAAAAAGTGCTCACATGAAAGGATAGACCTTATAAAGGAAATCGAAGATAGGGTCAGTACTTTCAAAAACGATATCTTCTAGGAGTATAAGATATCCTACCCAATAAAGCGGAGTAAAAAACCTTTCCTAGGGGAAAGTGAGGAAGCTAACAAGAGAGTTCTTCAATAGTATAATAGTTACAAACAAGATCTTTGGCAGCCTTACAAAGACTACCTAAAATTATACAAGAAAGTCATTGACTCAGCCAAGAGAGTACCTGGCAGGATATTACCAATGTATAGAGAGTCTAGGAAACTGTCAGACTCAGACCTCTAGACTGCCTCGGTAGATAGAGCCTCGGTAGTCTAGAGGTAAGGCGCCTGACTGCTATCCCCAGAGGTCCCGGGTTCGAATCCCGGTGGTGCCACGGTCCTTCGCCTTTCCCACCTAACTTTCCTTCTTTCTTCTTCCCTCTTTACATTCCTGATTCCCCTGTCATAGCCTTCCCTAGTCCTTCCCCGCTCCACAAAGCGCATGCCATCGGTTGGTTGATGAGATTCAACTCGTTTCAGGAGGCATAACACTCCAGCGAGTTGTTCTCGACGCCCCGATGTCAGAGTCGCGAAATGGTTGTGAGTAGGTGGAATCAAATATCGCGGCTAGGTTGTGACAGTTACTTCCTTCTCTTCTGTCTATCTTCCGGCTAGAGCTGCTGTTCGACATTGCACTCTATACGAATAAAATAGATTGTCGACAGTATAAAGGGACTTTCCCTAAGCCTCTAGTCTGTCACATAAAAAAAAAAAAAAAAAAAAAAGATTACTTAATAGCATCAAGCATAACTTCAATCAACATGTTAGAGTAGACTATTGCTACGAATCGGCAAACAGTGCCTCGGAACCGGATGGACAACACGACGACGACCTTTGCTTTTCGAACAAGGACACGAATCGGATCATGGAATGTGAGAACAATGCTTGCTGAGGGACGGCTGGATGAAGTCCTCAACGAGATGAATCGATATAAAATCAAGATCATGGGACTGAGCGAGACCAGATGGCCCGATGCGGGGGAACATATCTGCCCAAATGGCGAGTCCTTCTTATATTCTGGGAGAAATGAAACTGAAAGCCGTAGGAGTGGTGTTGGCGTAATACTCACCAAAGAAGCCAGGGCTAGCCTCATTAGCTGGTCACCAGTTTCTGAGAGGATTATTACCGTGCGCCTACGTATCAGGCTAAGAAGTACTACGGTAGTTCAATGCTATGCTCCAACCGAAGACGCAGAAGATGACATCAAAGACGAGTTCTACATGCGACTGAATGAGGTTTTTCGCTCTATTCCAAGGGGAGACATCATTGTATTAATGGGTGACTTAAATGCACAAATCGGTCACGACAACACCGGTCTTGAACAAACAATTGGAAAACAAGGCCTAAGCCAAGTTACCAATAACAATGGTGAGCTTTTCGTTGACTTTTGTTCTTCCCATCAACTTATGGTAGGTGGAACTTACTTTTGTCACAAGAAGATACATAAAGAGACCTGGGTATCGCCCGATGGTAGAACGAGAAATCAGATAGATCATGTGGCCGTCAGCCGCAGATGGAGAACCATTCTGGAAGATGTCAGGAGCTTCAGGGGAGCGGACACTGGCAGCGACCACCATTTGGTAGTAGCTACTATTCGCCTTAGAATCGCTGCAATCAGAAACTTTCAACGTGAATCTATAAACCGTAAACGGTTTAACGTCGACCTCTTGCGGGAGAGCGTTAAAAAGCGAGAATTTGCTGGAAACCTGCAGCAAATATTAAACCAGCAAACCGTTTCTGACGACACAAATATTGAAGACCTGTGGAGTACAACAAAGGGCGCTATATTGACGGCTGCGGAAACGAGCATCGGTTATGTCCAGAGAAACGTGCAACATTGGATCTCGGACAGCACCTGGCAAAAAATAGAACGCAGGAGGGCCCTCAAAAATAACATAAACTCTACAAGCGACCCGGATAGACGTCACCAACTTGAACGGGAGTACTCTCAATTACACCGAGAGGTAAAGAGAAGTGTCCGGCGTGATAAAAGGCAGCAGATAAACGAGCTCGCAGAAAAAGCGGAAAACGCGGCTGTTCGGGGCTATGGTAGCCTGTTTGAACAATTCAGTGATTATAACAATAACTTAGAGTGAAAGACTGCGGCAATAATTCAACTTGTCAATTTATTTCAAAATTTAATTTCACAAAATTCGCTAATTATTACCTTTCAAAATTCAATTCCACAAAATTCGCTAATTATTACCTTAACTAAATCTAAATTTAAATCAATTCAACTTCACTATATTATACTTATGTTTATTTATTATACTTTCAAGCTTAGAAATTCCTGTAGTTGTAGATGGCCCTGACTGGTTTCTCTGCAGTTGGTGTGAATCTCTGCTATTCTGCTTTCGGTATGAATATCTCCTCCAGCTATTCCGTGTATAAACTTTATTGGATTTTGTACATTAGCATCAATCCGACTAATGTATTCAATAGTTTCCTGAAATTTGAACTAATAGTTAGTTGTTAGAGAGTCACATTAAACTCAGGGCGATTAATGTAACCGTGAAATTATATCAGCTCAATACGGCTAATATATTAGAAATTCGCAAATTATATCAGCTCAATACGGCTAATATATTAGAAATTCTAAAATTCGTATAATGCGATCGAAGTGAGACCATTAGCTGCGCAAATTATATCAGCTCAACACGGCTAATATATTAGAAATTCGCATTACCTAAAATTCGTATAATGCGATCGAGATGAGACCACTAGCTGCAAATAGCGACTTCTTCTACCATCAAAACGTGTAGAAGATCAAGAGTGATCTGAAGCTTTTGGGCAACGCGCTTCGATATTTATTTGCTCCACTGTAATGCGTCAGTGGAACCTGGTGGGGAGCTTTAGAACTTGTTGTGGATCGTATTTCCTTAGCGGAGCTTGGTGGGGAGCTTCAGAACTTGTTGTGGATCGTGTTTCCTATGTGTGCGTCAGTGTTGACACTTGGCTGTCAGTTCTGTCTGCTCGGTAGGTTTTATTATTATTTTTTATATATATAGTTTAATTTAATTATTTTCTTTTTTCTCCCTTTAGGGTTTTAATGGGAGCCTCCTGACGACGTTGCGGTGGAACGTTGGATTTTGTTGGGTTGTCAGATAAGTATTATATGTATAAGGACTAATACTTTGTGGTAATTTTCGTTTCTTTTAGGGCAGCTGCTGCTGGACAATGTTTTCCTTTGGAAGAAAATTTTATATGAGGAGGATCCTTTTAAATGGTAAGTACGTTAAAATATATGACCTTATAATTATTGTTATGTATTTTTTAGGTACTTATTGGAAGATCGAACATCCTCCGGGGCCTTGAAGCGTTCGCTTCAATAGAAGACTGGATTTTTTTTGATATAATATTGTTTTGATGCTAATTAATAAAATACACAATTCACTGAACTTGGTTGAGTTTTATTTTATAAGCACCAAATTTGAATTTATTCGTTTCAGGTTTAACATTTAGTTCTTGGGTTTGTTGTGTTTTTGCTTCTTTTGCAGTCCATTAGTGGAGTGCCCTTGCTGGAGGGGTTTCCCTGGGGGATGAAGTACCACCTTACACGTTCTTTCTTTGTTTAGGTTAAATCGTAGGATTTTTCCCTCGAACTCCGTGCGATATGATTTTTTGGCGCTTAGAATTTTGTCCATGGTAGTGGAAGGGCCTTAACTTTCTCCCATAAGGAGGGCTCCACTATTACATTGGGCGGTGGTTGGCTGCGGCGTGTCTGATATTCGTCTAGGGTGATTATTTTATTTTTTAGGATATGCTCAATAGGACCTGATATGGATATAGGTTTTGAGGTGGGGATTTGTCGTGGCACTTGCATTGATCCTACAATTCGTTTGTAGTGTCCTGCAGCTGTTGATACTTCGTGTATAGTTTTGATTTGTTTCATTTGGTACTCAAAGTCAGATAGTACATACATTGCGTTATTCCTCGAAACTTTGTACTTGGCTTGTACTAACTGATACTCGATCTGCTTCCGTTCTACGTTAACGGCATCAGTGGTCGAGTTTAGTAAGATAATTCGTTCACGGAGTCTGGCGATTTCATTGGTCGACTTCTCTAAGGCTTGGCGGAGTTCATTTAGTTCTGAGTTCAACTCTTCTTGCTTAATGAGTTGATTTTGATGTTCTTTCTGCGCATTTTTTAGTATATTTAAAAGTTTTCGTTCACGTTCCGTTGTTCCAGTATCGATAGATTGGCTAGATTTTCGAAATGGTAACTCTTGTAGTGTACCTATTCGAGGGCGAGAGTCTTCGAGTTTCTCAGTTTGACGACATAATGATTGAAAATGTACATCTTTCTTCTCTAAAAGACGTTCATTGTCTGAGTGAAGTTCAGTAAGTTGCGATTGGAGATCGGCCGGTCCTTGACGGGTTGTCGAATAGTGGGGTTTTTCAATCGATTTGTCCTGCAGACAGGCGACAGATATTTCAATACTTGATGAATGTTTATTCCAATCCGGAGTAACGCCTGGAGTTCCATCAGCTTCACGGTTATTTGGAAGCGTTTCTGATGCTGAGCTATGCAGCCGTTGAGAGTCCTGTTGGTGTTCCTCATTGGCCGAGAAAAGGGGATTGTCGCGTAGTTGTGACATCTCTGAATGGGATTTTGATAATTCAACGATATGGGCTTCAAGGGACATATTTACTAGTGTTAATCGTTCTGAGTGGGTTTGTAGTTCTTGCATCATAGACTGTTGCTGCTGCTGCTTCGTTGCATCTCTTTGTGGATAAAGGTTAATCTCGGTTAAATTCCTTCCAGCCGCTGGGTGATAAGTTACGTCTCGTTGGTCGATTAGAGCGTTTTTCTTTCTAGGTTTTCGTACTGCAATAGAATCCAAGACCCTGTCCGTGATGCGCTCCTTCGAGCCCCGATCGGATTTATGTTTGGACGATTCACAATTTTGGTTCAATTTATCTGTAGATGCGTATGTTCTTGCCTTCGTCTTTAAGCTGATTCCATCCAGTCTTGATACCGATGTAGAAGATTTCAGTGGCGAATGATGCCCAGATGTGAATGGCTGCCCTGCGGCCGGAGAGTTTTTTGATTGCAAAGGGCCTAGCCTTCTGCGAGAAACTGCTACGGAGTTGAGACTGCGATGTGATGAGGGTCTCTTCAGAGTCGGAGAGGTTTTCGGAGTTCCTTTAGTAGTGGCGAAGTTCCTGCTGACAACCTTGCTGCTGTTGTTGTTGATGCCGTTGCCGGGGGGTTTAGTACTAGACGAAACTTTGCTGACCACTGGTGACACTAAATCTGGCAAACACTTTGGCTTTCTGAGGATTCCGCTACTGAGAGGTGTGCGAATAGGTTTTGGCTTACGGAGCGGATTCTTTGCACTGGTTTCCGTTGTGGGCGTTGAATTCTGCGTGGGACTATTCTTTGGTGTTGAGTAGAGTTTTGTTTGAGGATGAACAGGAGCAGACTCGATATGCTTCTGGCGAACTAATTGCTGACTAAATCCTGGCTTGTGTGTAGACGTTAGACGATTTCTGATGTTGGACGGACTGTCCGTGAATGGAATGCCCTGCTGTTCACGTCTGAGTTCTGCTGTTGTGGGGACTTCTTCAACACGTTGCAATTTCTGGGTTTGTTGACTGAAACTGGTTAAAGACAATATTGATGTAAAAGAATTGATCGGGGTCGAGTTGCTGTCTTCTTTAGATGCTTCTCCACTTAATATCCAGCCAAGGATCGTATTTTGCGCGGTAGGTTGACCTTTCAGACCTCTGCGGATCCTCTGCGGATATCCAGCCAAGGATCGTATTTTGCGCGGTAGGTTGACCTTTCAGACCTCTGCGGATGTCGGGTAGGAGGAGTGATCCATAAATATCTGCACCAAGAATGACGTCGATGCGGCCTGGAAGATTAAATGTAGGATCAGCCAGCTTGAGCCCTTGTACATGATTCCACTGGGTTGACGTGATAGGTTGAGATGGCAATGGATTGGTTAAATTCTTGAACACTACCGCTGTCACATCCATCGTAAAGTTGTGTGATGGAACCACTAGAACTGTTTCCACCATGGTCTGAGCTGTTCCGACTTCGACTTGTCCTACTCCGAATATTGGTGCGGTGATACGCCTTTTGGGCAACGCTAATGTTTGAACGGCGTATTCAGTTATGAATGACGACTGTGATCCGGGGTCAAGGAGTGCTCTGAAGGTTCTATGTATACCATGCGTTCCTTGCAATGTTATGAGGGCTGTGTAGAGAAGGACTTCTTTATGTGATGAAGAATGCAGCGCGTTTATCTGGCCTTGCGGTGTAGCAGTTTGAGTAGTACAATCAAGTGAATGGAGATTCGTATGGTTCGAGCTTGCCTCAGAGTTTGTGGGATTTGGAGATATGGTGGGATTAACATGTAGAAGCGAATGGTGTCTTTTCTTGCAATGGATGCAGGTGTGGTTACTAGAACAGGTTGATGAGCGATGCCCGCGTCCTAGGCAATTGATGCACAGACCATTGCTTCGTACGATGTTGTCCTTTTCGGTGTAGGGAAGCGCGGTGAACTGTGGACAATTCCTCAATGAATGGTCCTTTCCGCAATGCACACATGTGGGAGTTCGATTGACGACGAATGATTGGACTCTGGAGATAGGTTTGGATTGTTGGATGGCTTTGATAGGTTTCGATTTTGTTGAGTCGATGGCCTCCAACGTGCGAAAACGAGTTTCTAGGAATTGCTTTAGAGTGTCGAAAGAAGGTAGCTTATTATCACTGGCAATTTGTTGTTCCCAGAGCTGCAAGGAGTCTCTAGGCAATTTCCTAGTCACGATATAAATTAGCATTAGATCAAAGATATCCTGTACATCTAGATTCTGCAGATTTTGGACACTTTCCGTGGTAGTGTCGAGTAATTTTTTAACTGAATCGGCGTTTTCGCTAGCTTGGGCCTGGTTAAACAATTTATCGAGTTGAACGTGTACTAACATTCTTTTATTGTCAAACCGTTCCTTCAAAATATTCCAAGCTGTCTCGTAATTGAGGTCGGTGATTGCGAAGCCTTGAATGAGTCGCGCAGCCTCACCATGGGTACTTGCCTTCAAGTAATGTAGTTTTTCGGCATTAGACAAGTTTCTCTTATTATGTATGAGGGCTACAAACAGATCGTGGAACGATGTCCACTCGGCATAGTTTCCGGAAAAGCTTGGTAATGAAATGCGAGGGAGTTTTAGCGAAGTTTCTGCTCCTGGATCAATATTGGCGTTTGATCCAGGGGAACCCGATGGAGCACAATTTTGTATAGAAAGGGTGGTTTTCGAAGTTTCTGCTGATGATATCAGGTCTTCCAATTCACCCACGTGAAGCAGGTAGACTTCCTCTGTTTCCATGAAGGTTGGTCCTGATATATAGTCAGCTACGACTTCGATGGGTTTTTCCTCTGCAGCCGCATCTAGCAAGGTGGAATGATTAGTTGAAATTTGTTCCCATAACGAGTTCACGCGAACAAGACGCCTTTTAAGGTACGGGGTCGTCTTTCGTGTTTTCGAGTCCTTTCCGTAATTTCTGAGGGAGTTTTGTAGATCCTCGACTAATATTTCTTGCTTTTTTATAAGTTTATCCATGATTGGATTCAGCGATAGTTCGACAATAAACTCTGATTAAGACCTTGACGATGCAGGCAGTTCTCTAAGTCACATTAAAATCACTGAGTATATTTATTATACCGGAATCTTGACTATGATCCGGCTCGAAGGACCAAATGTTCGGGGCTATGGTAGCCTGTTTGAACAATTCAGTGATTATAACAATAACTTAGAGTGAAAGACTGCGGCAATAATTCAACTTGTCAATTTATTTCAAAATTTAATTTCACAAAATTCGCTAATTATTACCTTTCAAAATTCAATTCCACAAAATTCGCTAATTATTACCTTAACTAAATCTAAATTTAAATCAATTCAACTTCACTATATTATACTTATGTTTATTTATTATACTTTCAAGCTTAGAAATTCCTGTAGTTGTAGATGGCCCTGACTGGTTTCTCTGCAGTTGGTGTGAATCTCTGCTATTCTGCTTTCGGTATGAATATCTCCTCCAGCTATTCCGTGTATAAACTTTATTGGATTTTGTACATTAGCATCAATCCGACTAATGTATTCAATAGTTTCCTGAAATTTGAACTAATAGTTAGTTGTTAGAGAGTCACATTAAACTCAGGGCGATTAATGTAACCGTGAAATTATATCAGCTCAATACGGCTAATATATTAGAAATTCGCAAATTATATCAGCTCAATACGGCTAATATATTAGAAATTCTAAAATTCGTATAATGCGATCGAAGTGAGACCATTAGCTGCGCAAATTATATCAGCTCAACACGGCTAATATATTAGAAATTCGCATTACCTAAAATTCGTATAATGCGATCGAGATGAGACCACTAGCTGCAAATAGCGACTTCTTCTACCATCAAAACGTGTAGAAGATCAAGAGTGATCTGAAGCTTTTGGGCAACGCGCTTCGATATTTATTTGCTCCACTGTAATGCGTCAGTGGAACCTGGTGGGGAGCTTTAGAACTTGTTGTGGATCGTATTTCCTTAGCGGAGCTTGGTGGGGAGCTTCAGAACTTGTTGTGGATCGTGTTTCCTATGTGTGCGTCAGTGTTGACACTTGGCTGTCAGTTCTGTCTGCTCGGTAGGTTTTATTATTATTTTTTATATATATAGTTTAATTTAATTATTTTCTTTTTTCTCCCTTTAGGGTTTTAATGGGAGCCTCCTGACGACGTTGCGGTGGAACGTTGGATTTTGTTGGGTTGTCAGATAAGTATTTTATGTATAAGGACTAATACTTTGTGGTAATTTTCGTTTCTTTTAGGGCAGCTGCTGCTGGACAATGTTTTCCTTTGGAAGAAAATTTTATATGAGGAGGATCCTTTTAAATGGTAAGTACGTTAAAATATATGACCTTATAATTATTGTTATGTATTTTTTAGGTACTTATTGGAAGATCGAACACGGCAAACACAGGCAACAGTAAAGTGCTGTACCAAATTACTAAACAGCTCTCGGGAAAGCACTCTACTAAAAAGCATGCCGTTAAGAGTGCGGATGGAAGGCTGCTGTGCAGCGACGAGGAGCAGCTCCAAAGATGGAGAGATTATTTCTTCGCCGCCCTGAATGGCTCACTCACACAGGAACCTCAGGAAAACAGAAACAATGCACAGCCGATAAGAATCAACACCCGGGCCCCATCCAAGACGGAAATAGTAACCGCAATTCATGCGATGGCCAATGGTAAAGCAGCTGGAAAAGATGGCATCCCGCCAGAATTGTTGAAAGCCGACTCAAGCCTCATAGCAGATGCGCTTCAGCCAATCCTCGAACTAGCATGGAACACCTGTACCTTTCCGGAGGATTGGACGGAAGGTATCATAGTCAAAATACCCAAAAAGGGGGATCTAACAATATGCGACAACTGGAGAGGCATCTGTCTATTATCTACTGTGGGTAAAATCTTGTCCCACACTATACTATCAAGAATAAGAGAGGCAGTAGATCAAACGCTTAGAAGGCAGCAGGCCGGATTCAGGAAGGGCCGTTCATGTATAGATCACATCAACACCTTAAGAATAATAGTGGAACAGTCTACTGAATTCCGATCCCCCCTTTACCTTGCTTTCGTAGATTATGAGAAAGCGTTCGACTCGGTTAATAGGAGCTTTATATGGCAGGCATTACGGCGACGTGGACTGCCGGATAAGATAATAGAATTGATAAAAGCCCTATACAACAATTCCAAATGCAGAGTTCTCCATAACGGAAAATTATCCGACAGCTTTGAGGTGAGTTCAGGAGTACGACAAGGATGCTTACTATCCCCATTACTATTTCTTATAGTAATAAATGACATTCTTGTTGGCGCTCTAGATAGTAGAACAGGCGGCATACAGTGGGGTTTGCTAGATCGCCTTAAGGACCTCGACTACGCAGATGATATCTGTTTGCTGGCCCACAGACATCAGGAGCTAAAAAACATGTTAAACAATTTGGCAACAGAAAGTAGTCTAGCAGGCTTAAGGCTGAATCCGAATAAAACCAAAGAAATGCGGATAAATGCAAACACACTTGAACGAACTGCGCTGAATAACCGTGACGTGGAACTGGTAGATAAATTCTGCTACCTCGGTAGTATTATTACCGAAAATGGTGGTGCAGAAGAAGACGTCAGTTCTAGAATAAATAAAGCACGAAGCGCATATGCATGCTTGTTCCGCATATGGAGATCAACGGAGATCTCAACCAACACCAAATTGCGGCTGTTCAACTCCAACGTTAAGGCAGTTCTTTTATACGGTTGCGAAACATGGAAAGTCACCCAATTCATCACAGGGCGCCTACAAGCCTTCATAAACAGATGCCTACGTCGTATCCTAAAAATCCGCTGGCAAGATAGAATTTCAAATGAAGAGCTATGGCGCCGTGCCGGCCAAGAAAGGATAGACGACCAAATCAGGCGAAGGAAATGGAATTGGGTTGGCCACACCTTGCGACGCGATAACGAAAATCTAGCCAAACAGGCCCTTGACTGGAACCCACAAGGATCCCGTCGAGTTGGAAGACCTAGAACAACGTGGAGGAGAACCCTACTAGCAGAGGCCGCAACTACTGGGAGATCCTGGTCAGAGCTAAGAGCTGTCGCGCAAAACAGAGTCCGCTGGAGGGCAACTGTCTCCGCCCTATGTCCCACGAGGGATTAAGGGGTACATAGATAGATAGATAGATAATCTAGACTTAAAAAGTCGTCCTGAAAGGGTTTATAATATGGATGAGAAAGGTTGCCGTCTAACTATTCACCGCCAGCAAACTGTTTTGGCAAAGAAGGAAACTAAAAGAGTGCATTCACGGTCTTCAGAGCACGCTGAAAGTGTCACCATCGGGGGATGTGTAAATGCACTTGGTAGAGGTCTGTGAAGTTGGCAACACGAAATGCGAATTGTGAGAAATTTTTTTTTGTCCAGGCACCGTTAACAAGTTATAAGCAAAAAAAAATTTGCAAATTCAATTTCAATTCAATTTCAACCAACACCCCAACTTTGAAAAAAAAAAAAAAATTGTTTAACCGCATAGATCGTTTGTCCATCGTTGGTCCAAGTTTGTCCAGCAGTTATTTTTATTTGTCCACCCCCCAATTAATTATAATAAATGATTGAAATTTTTCAGGTTTGTGAAGTTGGCAGCACGAAATGCGAATTTTGGAAATTTTTTTTTTTCATACGTTTGTCCATCGTTTGTCCAAGTTTGTCCAAGCAAAAGTTTTTTTTGTCCAGACACCGTTAATAAGTTACAAGCAAAAAAAGTTTTTTGCAAATTTTTTCAACCAGCACCCCAACTTTGCAAAAAAAAGTTCAACCGCATAGATCGTTTGTTCATCGTTTGTCCATGTTTGTCCACGCCCAATTTTTTTTGTCCAGGCACCGTTAACAAGCTATAAGCAAAAAAAAATTAATGGTCTTGGATGTGAAGTATCACGTCCGTATTTTAACGTGACAACGTCTATTAATTTGAACGTGACAACGTCTGTTATTACGTTTTGTATTATTTTCTCAATTAATAAATTATATATTTCGAAGCAAATTTTTTTTTTGTGTGCGGGACATTTTCACACGCGCGTCCTATCTTAAACCGATTTAATAGACGTTGTCACGTCAATAAGGTGAATGAATGTATTTTTCCCGTGTAGAGGATAAATTAACGAATTCAGGCTTGGACAAACGAATCTGTGCCTGGACAAACGAATTCAGGCATGGACAAACGAATTCCGGCTTGGACAAACAATTTCTGTCCATGGACAAACGAATTCTGGCATGAACAAACGAATCTGTGCCTGGACAAACGAATTCTGGCTTGGACAAACGAATCTGTGCCTGGACAAACGAATTCTGGCATGGGCAAACGAATTCCGGCTTGGACAAACGATTTCTGTCCATGGACAAACGAATTCTGGCATGAACAAACGAATCTGTGCCTGGACAAACGAATTCTGGCTTGGACAAACGAATCTGTGCCTGGACAAACGAATTCTGGCATGGGCAAACGAATTCCGGCTTGGACAAACGATTTCTGTCCATGGACAAACGAATTCTGGCTTGGACAAACGTTTTCTGTCCATGGACAAACGAATTTTGGCATGGACAAACGATTTCTGTCCATGGACAAACGAATTCTGGCATGGGCAAACGAATCTGTGCCTGGCAAATATTTTTTTTTGCTTATAACTTGTTAACGGTGCCTGGACAAAAAAAAAATTTGCTTGGACAAACTTGGACAAACGATGGACAAACGAATGAAAAAAAACAAAAAAATTCTCAAAATTCGCATTTCGTGTTGCCAACTTCACAGACCTACTTGGTAGTGCTATACCACTAATGATCCTGACAAGGATTATACTGAGAAAATTTTTAAAAATTCTTAATTTTGTATTTGTTTACGGTGGAAGTTGCCATTTTCTGTTTATATTTTATAGTAATTAATATGATATATAGTCCGGAGAAATTAGCAAAAAAAAAACGCACGAAAGGAGACAAAAATCCAAAATGGCTGAAAATTGGTACAGAGCTTCCTTATGACTTTTTAAGAAAACAATAAAACATGGCCGCCGGAGATATTGCGTTTTTTCCGAGTTTTTCATGTATCTCGGTTTCTATAGATCATACAACCCCGTAAAAAGTGATTTCGAAAACTTTGACCTTGAATAACTTTCGAGGGGTTAGTCGGGTTAACTTTTTTGTAAGAACTAAAGTTCTAGAGAATTTCATTGGCAATATTTTGGGTTTTCGCACGGGGTTGTATGACCTATAGAAACCGAGATACATGGAAAACTGGGGAAAACGAGATATCTCCGGCGGCCATGTTATTTTTTGGATTCCGAAATTGTTTTCTTAAAAAGTCATAAGGAAGCTGTGTACCAATTATCAGCCATTGTGAATTTTTGCCTTCTTTAAATGTTAATTTCCCCGGACTAATATCTTCTTCTTCCTTAACGGCTCTACAACCGGAATCTGGCCCTGGCCTCTCGCAACTATTCTCTCCGCCGGTTCCGATTCTGAGCCGATGTCATCCAGTTTGGTATCCCTAAGATCTGAGCGTCCTGGTCAACATCATCCTTATAGCGAAGAGAAGCTCGTCCGGTTTGCCCTCAGCCACCTCCCGTGGGATAACCCACTTGCTCTTCCGCCTTATGAGAACAGACTTAAATTGCTCAACTTAAGCTCTCTCCAAAAGCGCAGTGAGGTCGCTGACGTTATATTCGTTCATCGACTGATGAATGACAAGGTGGACTCTGGTTTCTTAAGAAGCCGCGCCTCATTTAGAGTAAATAACTACAACCTGAGAGGTGAACCTCTCTTGCACATTAATTCCTCTAACACCAATTATGGCATGTTCGAACCCGTTAGTCGCATGCTTATAAATACTAACAACAATAGGAGTGTATTTAGCTTGCTAACTAGTGAAGTTGTCCTTAAAAGGACCCTTCTCAATGTGGCGTGACTCTCTGCGTGCCCCACTCCCTTTTTACTTTTGCACGCTTCTCTGTTGGATGTTTTTGATTTTATATGTTTTTTAATATTTTATGTTTGCATGTCTCAGCTGAGCCACGGCAGTGGTAAATGTTTCTCAGCCCTGCTGAGAAGTGCACCTTCTGAGCTTGAAGGGTAACTCTATTAAGATTAGGTCTCCCTCGCTGTCGCCTTCCATAGGTCTTACCGGACCCCTATAGGTTGAATTAATATTAAAATTTGTTGATTCAGATAGATAGCTTTTATTTGATTTCAAATCTGCCTTAGCTAGGCCTGATTACCCGCCCATACTTATATATTTATTTTTATTTGCTTATGTAAAATTTGTTTACATTAAATGTTCAGTTCACATTTGCCAGGTCATGAAGCTGAAATGTAATCATCTTTCATGTTCAACAGTTCTGCCTATTCCTTTTTGAATATTGTAGTACAGACACAAACCACACGTTCCAAAGCTTTGAGTCCCAATTTACGTTTCAAACTTGGGAGTTAGATGAGCTTTTAGTTTGATGAGCTATTTAATAGTAATTCGTATTTTTATATTAATTAAATGACACAAATAAAACAATAAAAGTGGTTTTATGGTTTCTTTATTCCCTTTAAAATACGAAAAAAATTAAATCGCACATTTTCAATCAAAAAACAACAAAACGACATGAAAATTCCGCATACATAAATAATCCATATTATTTTCATATTTGTCAAATTCAAAGGATAAAATGGAATTTTTTCATCCTGTAGTATATCAACAAAATTCGCTGTAACACCTTCTGCAAAAACGTCATTTTGCCACTTTGCTAGAATTCCACTCTCTTGAAAAATTAATAATAATTCGTTTAACGGCTTCAAAAAGGGCGAATCACGATGAGCATAGAACACTTGATGATGATACTTTAAGCATGACTTTGCAATGCGCATGATTGGCTTTATGTTGTTTTGCTGACTGAGGTAGAAATATGCCTCGGCTAAACCAGCAAGGTGCATGTATTTGTTATCAAGGGCCTTTAATCCATTCTGCCAATCACCCGGCTCGACGTATTGGAATTTATTAACGAAACTCTGAGGAAGTTCATCGAAATCTAGTAGCTTCTCAGCAAATGTTGGGGCTTTAATTTTTAGTTCTGATTTTAGAAAATCGGAAAATGTGTCTATTTGTGGATTATATATTGTTGCTGTTCGAAATGTCGCGATTAAAGCGAGGTATATATTCGAGATTATAAATCCGAGGAATATTACAAAAGCATAAAAGAGTATCCATTTTCTTTTCAGGTAAGTATTTGGAATTTGTTGATATAAGACACCTAGTAATGCATTGAGAAATATTCGACCATAATCCAATCGATGTCCTATTACTTTAGCAGTGATATGTCCAATTGTTGCTATGTAAAAAATAACCACAATTAATGCAACCCAAACATAGAACGTCAATGGATATATGACAAACATATAGGTTGGAACTGGTTCACTTACTGGTACTGCTAAACACCACCCAGACGATAACAATGGATAACTTGGTGCAGATATTGCATTTCTCTCCTTGGACAATGTCATTGCATGTGCAGGGATATCGACTAATCGCTGTACTATTGCTTGAAACATCCGATCAACCTCCAAAGATAGAGATGAGTCTCTTGTCGAAAGTTTCTTAAATGTTGCATTGTGATGCTCCACAAAAATAAGGATTGCTTTAACTGCAATCCCAGAAATAACTTCCTTACCCTGTGCATTTGTATATTGAAATGCAAATGGAGGCTGAAATTGGACCAATGACTTAAAGGTGTATCCTTGAAGATTTCTTGTCCTATCCTCAAATAATTTCACATTGGAAAACTTATTTATTTTTTCTATTGTCACTGCCGGAAATGGTTTGTAAGTTAAAATTTCATAACTATGGTTTAATGTTACTTTAACCGCGATCACATTTAAAAAATACTCATGTCTGCACCAAGAAAAAAAATCTGTTAAATTAACATTGTAATTTAAAAACACAAAAACGATTTTTGTTTGATGTAACCCCTTTAGTAAATTACTAGTTGCTAGTGTTACATTCTTATAGCTAGAGTCAACAAACACAACCGAAAGTAAATTTTCATTAAGGATTTCCCTAAGTTCGGTCCTTATATCAGTTGTGAACGTTAAGATTGCTACATTCACCTCAGAATGTAATTGGAAAATGAAATAACCCAAGTCGTAATTTATAAGTAATTCACTAAAAATTACAATGTTTGTAACTTCATAAGAAAATTGTATTTGTTTAATTAACTCAATTGTTTCACTACTGTTTAAACAAAATGAATAACAAATAAAAATGCACATGACGGCGAGGACATGCCTAGTTTTGTTTATCATTTTTTATGAACACTGAAATTTGTTTAACAATTTTCAGGCAAAGTTACGTTGATTTAGGAGAAAGGATAATTAATAATAAAAAAATAAACATTCTGACAAATGATTTTATGACAAAAGTTATGATAATTCCACTCTATATAATTATTCTGAGATTGTGTAATTGAATTTGAATTAATTTTTTTTTTGTTGTTGTTGGAATTGTGAATACGTAACACTAACTAAAGAAGCCTAAAATAAATCCCAAACCCCTGCAGGTATCCAATTTTTTGTGGTGATTTAGTTTCCCAATCGTCGTGCAAAACAAACAAATCCAATTTATTTACTATCATGTCGGATAATAAATTAAAATGAAGGCAAATATTATTTTTGGTAATATTCAATGGTAATTAGCAGTTCAAAGGAGCACAAACAAACATGTAAATTTATCGATTGGATTTTGTCCTCTTTCTAAATAAAGAACGTCAGCATACGAAAATGAATCTGTTTCGATTTTAGTATTATGAAACTAAAACTTAAACTGAGTTGATGTGTGAGAGTGTGAACAAAAAATAATTTAAAAAAATTGGAGTTTATTTTGTTAGACAAACATATTCACTTACTTACTAACAAAAATACTTGTAAAAAAAAATTTGTTGTCTGTAAAGAGGGTTTACGGACGATAGTTTAACATGACAACGTCATGAGAAAACATTGATGAAATGATTGCATACTTTTTAGTCAATTGTAACATATCAAGCCTGTTGCTTCTTTCGTTTTGTCTGCACCGCCCGTTATTGCCGAGACTCTTTTAGATCCTGGTTTCTGGCCTGCTGGTGCTCTTACCAAGCCCTTTGTTCCCCGTACCCGTACTCGAGCACATCACTCAAACGTTTCCATTCCGAGAACACAAAGGATGTCAAAAAACTTGAGACCCTTTCCCTCTACTACCAAAAGGGGACAAGGTCAAAAACTAACGACATCCTTCAGGCATCGATGGCTAGCGGGTTCGATGTCATAGCGTTCACGGAAACCTGGCTTCACGAAGGCATTCTTAATGCTGAACTCTTCGATTCCTCCTACCAAGTCTTTCGGAGGGACCGTCACACTGACTCGGAAGCTCGCGGGGGTGGCGTACTTCTTGCATGCCGCAGCCACCTTAATTGTAACCCAATTTCGCTTCCTAGTTTCTCCAACCATTTGGACATTGAGCTTGTCGCTCTCACGATTTCTTTTTCAAAATCAAAACTCTTCCTGTTGTGCTGCTATATCCCACCAGATATGATAAGCACACTTGACGATGGGGGTATATATATATAGATTTTCGAGGGATATCGAATCAGACCACTATTTGCGGGTCCCTTTTCGTCCCTCTGCCTAGAGTCATCTTATTGGGGTTGCAGTGGGTTGTCCCATTGCTCCCTTACTTCGACTCCCCTAGTTATCGCAAGCAGCTGATTGAAGGGAGTCTGCCTCATGTCCTCCATCCAATGGAGTCCAGTTATGGCAGCCCTTTTCCTCGCCACCGCCGGACAGTGACACACTATGTGTGTGGCCGTCTCAGGTTCCTCCAGGCACATCCGACAGGTGTCATCCTCCAGAATTCCCATTATTTTTAGGTGATACCTGAAACATCCGTGTCCTGTAATCAGTGCCACCAACCATCTGAGGGTTCTCCTTTGCATATGCAGGATCCTTCTTCTGGCTGCGGTAATCGGCAACGTAAGCACCATCTTAGCCTGCCTACACGTGGTCATAGCGTCCCACCGTCTCCGGTGTTCCTCAGCGACCCATTTCTCGATGTAGTTCCTTACCAACCCTCTGCCAATGGCAGAGTATGGCTCCGGTCCCCAGAATTCCGAGGTTGACCCCTGTTTTGCCAGGTTGTCAGCCTTTTCGTTCCCATCGATGCCTGTATGTCCTCTAACCCAAGCTAGCGTCACGTTGTTTTGTTGCGCACACCTGTTCAGTTTTTGGACACATTCCAACGCCAGAGACGCATTAATCTCTGTCTGATTCATGCGCTTAATCACAGCCTGATTGTCCAGTGCTATAAGGATACTTCTTCCCTGCACCTGACCCTCATTTATGTGATCCAGCGCGTGCAGCAGAGCAAGCATTTCCGCCTGGTAGACTGAGGTGTAATTCCCCAAAGCCAGAGAGCAGGTCAGATTTAAGTCCTCTGAGAAGACTCCCGCACCTGCTCTGCCGTCAATCATGGATCCGTCCGTGAAGATATATATGTCTTCCGGTCTCCCTTCCGGGAGCGTTCCGTTCCCTATGAGGGTTTTATGATACCTTTCGGTCACCCTCATTTTTGTGATCCCTTCCATGGGCATCATGAGCTCCCTAATCCCTTTAATGCGATCCAGGATCTTCATGTGCCCATATAAGGTTCCTGACGCCTGCCTTGCGGCATCGCGTCTCATCCGAATCGCTGAGGCTGCCGCAGTCTTCATCACCTGGAGATCTAACGGCAGCAGACCTAACAGCGCCTCCAGTGCCGCGGCGGGTGTGGTGCGGAAAGCACCGCTCACACCTACGCTGGCCATTCTTTGCACCTTGTCCAAATGCCTCTTGACGGTTTTCTGTGTGGCTTTAGTCCACCAGACCACCGAGGCATAAGTTATGATGGGTCTCACCATCATGGTATATGTCCAGTATGCTAACCTTGGTGAGATACCCCACCTTAGTCCACATACTCTTCTGCACTGGTGAAGCACCCTTGTCGCCTTCTTAATCTTCTCTTCAACGTGGTATTTCCAGGTTAGTCGCGAGTCCAAGTATACACCCAGATACTTGACCATCCCAGACACCTTGATCCTCGATCCAAAAAGCATGAGGGGCTGAAAATCCAGATCTTTAATCTTCCTAGTGAAGATTATCGCGTCTGTCTTATTGGCATTTATGGTGAGGCCCTGTTCCGTACACCACTGCTCAACCACTTGAAGTGCATTCCTCATGATATCTGCCGTAGTGCTCATAAACTTGCCACGTGCCACAATCGCTACATCATCTGCATACCCAACGGTATGCACGCCCATTACCTCTAGCCGCCTGAGCAGAGTGTCCACAGTGATGTTCCACAAGAGGGGCGATAGGACCCCGCCCTGTGGGCATCCCTTGCTGACCCTCCCTCGAAGCCGCGAGTCTCCTGTCTGAATCCTTACCGCTCTGTTATTCAGCATGCTGTCCACCCACCTTACAATCATGGGGCTGACCTCGCGCCTCATCAGAGCGTCTTTGAGTTTGTTGAACTGTATCTTGTCGAAGGCGCCTTCGATGTCCATAATAATGGCCATCGCTATGCCTCCGGTATACAGTTCCCCCTCGGCTACTCGCACCAATTGGTGAAGTGCCGTTTCTGTAGATCTGCCAGCCTGGTAAGCGTGCTGGCTTCTACTTAAAGGGGGCCTCCTTAGCATAGTACTCTCCAGGTGGTCTGCCACCACTCTTTCCATTGTTTTCAACAGAAAGGATGTTAGGCTGACTGGCCTGGAGGACTTCGCCTCGGTGTAGTCCTTCTTGCCTGGCTTAGGGAGAAATACCACTTTGGTTTCCCTCCACACCGCCGGAATGTATCCTGTTGCTAGACAGGTAACGAATATTCCCCTAAGCCTGGGTGCAATGATTTCTTTGCCCCATTGAAGCAGCGCAGGGAATATTCCGTCACGCCCCGATGTCTTGAAGGGAGAGAATGTGTCTATTGCACGTCTCACCCCTTCCTCCGTCACCACCCCGTTAGCCTCCTCTCGGTTCATCCTTGTAGCCATTCTGTTACGAATAGCCCAAGATTTACCCGAGATATAGCTGCCAGGAAAGTGAACTTCCATCAGGATCTTGTTGGTTTCCTCCAGCGTCTCCGTCATCCTCCCCGACGGGTCACGAACGAGTCCGACTTTGGAGACCGGGTCCCTGGAGATCATTTTCTGAAGTCTGCTGGCCTCAGATATGCTCTCCATGCTCGAGCAGAAGTCCCTCCACGACTCCCTTTTCCGTCGTCGCAGAGTTTGTTTCATTTCTCTTTTCTTGGCTTTGTAATTCTCCCAGGCAACCGGGTCATTGCACCTCATCGCTTGGTTGAAAGCCCTTCTGACCTCTTTCTTCAGTTTCTCCAGTTCCCTACACCACCAGGGTGTGGGATCATGGTCATCCACTGACGTAAGAGGACACGCCACTCGAAAAGCGTTCTCTATCGCTGGGGGTATACGCCTCTATGATATTCTCATCTCCTGTGTTGATCATAGCCTGAATATGATGAACACTGGTGATGAATTACTTCTTCTTGGCGACTTCAATTTACCCAATATTCAGTGGGTATTTGACGAAGCTGACGATAACTACCTCCCCGAAGGCAATTTTAATTCTAAGGAATCCTGTTTTCTCAATTCCTTGTTCTCACTTGGCCTTAATCAAATGAGTGGTGTAACTAATATGTTAGGGAGGCAGTTGGATCTTGTATTCTTTACTGACTCAGGAAACATGATTGTTGAACCCAGTCCAATAGTCATGACGTCCGTTGACAATTACCACCCTCCTCTCTCGCTCAATTACTACTTGAACTCAAGGAACAATCCTTGTCCGGAGGCGGTAACCCATTCCTTCAACTTTAAGAAGGCTAACTTTAATGAACTCTCATCTAAGCTTGCCTTGACTGATTTCAACAGCTTACTTTCCGCAGGATGTCGATGTGGCACGGTTTTATACCGTACTATATGAAGCTATTGCTTCGTGTGTACCTTTTGAGCCCCAAAAGTTGCGCAGTTCTACTCCACCTTGGTATAATAATGAGCTGAAGCATTTAAGGAATCAGAAAAATAGACTCTGGAAGACCTATTTAAAAAGGAAGGATTCTCCGAGTCTTATTACATTTACTGATTGCTATAACAGATTTCGTTTACTCTCTTCTGCTCTGTATGGCGAATATCTCAGCAGCATGAGGGACCAGGTTTATACTGATCCTAGAAACTTCTTTAAATTTGTAAACTCCAAGAAAAAAGTTGATAACTACCCAAATACTATGCAGCACACTAACTGGTCAAGTAGTGATTCATCCTCGATTTGCAACATGTTTGCTTCATTCTTTCATCAATCTTTCACCCCTTCTAACTTTCAGCCAAATGACAATAATTTTCGTCACATAACTCCACACCGAGAGGCTACTAGTTTATCTCTCTCAATTTCCACTGACGATATCATGAAACATATTGATGAACTCCCATACGATTTCACTTCCGGCCCTGACGGTATCCCTCCTGCTCTCCTTAAATCTTGTGTGGAGGTTCTCCAGTCTCCACTTAAAACCCTTTTCAAAAAATCCTTAGATAAAGGGTATTTCCCTACTCTTTGGAAGAATTCGTTCATAATTCCTATTCACAAAAGTGGTAGCAAGAACGAAATATCGAATTACAGACCAATTGCCAAGCTGTCTGTCATACCAAAACTTTTTGAGTCAATCATTTATTCTGCAATCGTGCCCATCTGCAAAAAACTTATTTCTACAAACCAACATGGTTTTCTTCCAGCTCGTTCCACTACCACCAATCTCCTTGAATTCACTTCCCATGCTGTTGAAGGCTTCGTTTCCGGTTGCCAAACTGATTGTGTTTACACTGATTTCAGTAAGGCATTTGACAAGCTCTCCCACTCCATTATACTTTTCAAACTAAAAAAGTTAGGTTTCCCTGTAGCCCTTCTATTATGGTTCCAGTCCTACTTAGCTGACAGGACCTACCAAGTCCTTTTCCGTGGATCCAAATCCGCGACCATTGAGGCGTCATCCGGTGTCCCTCAAGGCAGTCATCTTGGCCCTATCCTCTTTATTCTTTCTATTGATGATATCGTTACCTTGCTAAGACACTGCAGAATCCTGATTTATGCTGATGACATCAAATTGTACCGTCACGTAAAGAGTATGGAGGACTGCAAACTTTTGCAGGTCGACCTCGACACCTTTTTCTCTTGGTGCGCCAACAACAACCTGGTTCTTAATATTAGTAAATGCGAAGTCATGACTTTTTGTAGGCGACGTGATCCTATAATTTATAACTACTCATTCTCTGGTGAGGGTGTCCCCCGTGTTAATTTAGTCAAAGATCTCGGGATTAGATTTGACACCAAGCTAGACTTCTCTACTCATATCAACTATATTTCTTCCAAGAGCAGCTTAGTCTTGGGTTTTATAAAAAGGTGGCCCAAAGAATTTAACAGCACCCTGATCACTAAACACCTCTACATTTCCCTTGTCAGACCTTTACTTGAATATGCGTCCCAGGTTTGGTCTCCTCACTACTCTTCGCATGTTGGAAAAATTGAGTCGGTTCAACGTAGGTTCGTTCGATTCGCATTGAATCACCGTCCTTGGGAAGACCCTTTGATTCTTCCACCATATGAATACCGAGTTAAGTTACTCAGCTTAAACACTCTCCACAAGCGTCGTGAGGTGGCCGATGTTGTTTTCGTTCACCAGCTTCTTAATGGACGTGTTGACTCAGGTTTTCTAAGGCGCCGTGCGTCGTTTAGAGAGAGCCGATACAATCTGAGAGGACCACCGCTCTTACACATCAACTCCTCTAACACCAATTATGGCCGATTTGAGCCTGTTAATCGCATGTTCATTAATGTAAATAAAAATATTAATGTTTTTAGCGTAAGCACTAACAAAGACTTAAAAGGCTTAAAAGGCGTCTATTTGCTGTCTCATGACTGTTTATGTGTTTCGCATGCAATTTTTATTGGTACTTAATCTTTTATGTTTGCATGTCTCAGCTGAGCCACGGCAGTGGTAAATATTTCTCAGCCCTGCTGGGAAGTGTGCCTTCTGTGTTAGAAGGGAAACTCTATATATGTATATATATACATATATATTTATATATATATGTATGTATGTATGTGTATGTATATATAGATTTTCATGCTTAGCTGAAAAGTGCGCCTTCTGTGCTAGAAGGGTTAACTCTTGAGTAAAAAAAATAACCTATTATTACTGCACTCGCCGACCGATGCTACTTTTTTTAATTATAAAAAAGAATAAATACTTGAAAGTAAACTAGTAATCAGATTTTAAAAATGCTAGAATAATTTACCTTTATTGCCGCAATTGTTGTTGTAATAAACAATGAAAACCACATTTACTTTTCACTTCACTTTGTAAACAGTCGACGAGACAGTTCAAGTGTAAGTTGTGTGCTGCCGCTGTCTTTCTTCTCGTCGGACGCATGGGCCATTCGAATGGAAGAGAGATAGATGCCGGTGCAAGCCGAACGCTCAACACATTACACTTGAAACACTCCCATTCATTTCCTACTTTTCTTGGAAGAAGTTAAATATCAGACATGTATAAAAGTTGTAAATGAATTTGTTACTACACATTGTTACTTGTAAATAATCTGTTCATTAAAGTAATAAACATATTTGAATTCATTAGTGCAAATAAAAGCTAATTTATCAATCAAAATGAATATTTCATTTCACTCCTTTTTGTATCCATACAAAATAATAATAATTTAATATAAATGATTCAATTTTATTCATAAAAGTATGCAATCATTTCATTAATGTTTTCTCGAGCGTAACGGGACATAACGGGACAATGAGTCATCATTTTTCGTGCATGCAGCCGGCGTTCATCGTTTTAATAGACGTTGTCACGTCAATAAAGATATTTAATTAAATGAACCAAGAAACCATGTCCCAGCCAAAGGGAAGAGAAGTCCGTCGCTGGATTACAAGTACTAATAGGGGAGGAAATATAGCACAAAAATAGCCTTAAAATCTTTATGCAGCAAGTCGGATTGAGATGGGGTATTTTGCATTTACTTCGTTAACTCGTCTAGAAACTTTGTGTTATATTTTGGTGTTGAACTTTTTTTGAAACTGCATTGCTGCATCGAGAAGTGCATTATATATAAGCGTATCTTGAAGTAAACAAATCTTGCAACTTGATTTTTACCCACTTCCATATAAACGATCAAATTTCAATTTTGCATATGTGTAGTGTTCCCATGACAATGCAATCGGACCATTTTGTAAAAGAATCCAGAAGGAGGTTCAAAGATGGCGGTTCAAAGATGGCGCCGAATTGTGCAATTGTGTTTCTCGACCTCCAACATGGGTATCAAATGAAAGGATATCACAAGTACAATACAATTAGTTATATGGCGTCATTCAAAATTCAAAATGGCGGTCAACACAAAATGGCGGATTACCTCTTTATTTAAAACAAATCAAATCAATATCAAATGAAAGGGTATGACGATCGTAGTACTTTCTGAAAGGTTTCTGTGTATTCGAGCCTTTAATAAACAGCATCATGGTCTTCATTCCGATTAGTGATCCGATTGCTACATTATAGGTATGTATCCACCAAGGAAAACCAACATATGCTCGCCGGCAAAATGACGTCAGAGTGACGTAAAAAGATGGTATTTCAGATGTGCAAAGCTGCGATGTGCACTTTCTTGATGACGTCATTTTGCCCGAGAGCAAATGTTGGTTTTCCTTGGTGGATATATACCTTAAGAATAAAAACTTTTCGTAATATAACTATCATGCTTATGCCCCATCCTCCAGTCCTAACTTCTCTTCATACCGGGACTTCAAAAATACCAATTTTGCTCGCCTTTCTGAAGTTCCTGCCTCTTTACCTTGGGCTGATATCTATAATACAACCTGTGTTGATACTAAGGTTGATTACTTGAATTCTTTTATACAATCCCCATTTAATCAATGTGTCCCTTTGGTTACAAGAAAACGTTGTAAATATCCAACTTGTCCCTGATTTTCTTATGAAAACCGCAAATTGATTGTTGAGCGTGAGTTCTTATACAGACGCTATCGCAGAACTAGGACCGTGAGCTACCTCAGTGAGTACAAAAATATTCGTAACTTAGTCAATAGCAAAGTGAAATCGTCCAAGCGTGAATCTTCTCACGTAAACTTAATCCTGCTCTGTTCACTAAGCAACTATGGTCTAACCTTCGGTCTCTAGGCATTCATATCTCTGAGCTTAACTCATTTGATGTTGATGTAAACTCACTCAATGCATCTTTCGTTCAATCTCCTCCGAATTTCTTACACTCCCGATTCCCCTTCTTCCATCTCTCTATGTTCTGAAGGTTTTAATTTCTATTGTGTTGACTCATTTGAAATACTTGGGATATTGCTTTCCATTTCGTCCAATAGCGTTGGCTACGATAGTATTTCTCCTCGTTTTCTTAAGATTCTCTCCCCTTCAATCGTTGATGCCATCACGCATATTTTTAATTATTGTCTGACAACCTCGCTTTACTTTGGAAAAAAGTCATAGTTACTCCCATTCCTACAAAAGTCCTCCCCCGTTAATTTGTCAGACTTTCGCCCTATTAGTATTCTACCCTTTCTCGCTAAAGTTTTTAAGCAAATTGTATCTACTTAAGTCTTGCGATCTGGTTTCAGTAAATCCCACAGTTGCGAAACTGCTATATTGAAGATAATAATTGATATTTGTTCTGCCCTTGAACGAGGTAATATTGCAATACTAGTTCTGCTTTGGAGAATTCGACTCTGTAGTTCACTCGCATCTGTTCCATAAACTTAGTCAACGGTATCACTTTACCTCTTCTTCTGTTCGTCCTTTCTCTTCTCTTCTCTCTAATAGAGCTCAGTGTGTTCGGCATAATAATGTTACTTCCGCTTTCGTTGTTCCGCTGAGGTGTTCCTCAGGGTTCGATTCTTAGTCCTTTGCTGTTTTCCCTCTATTATAATGATGATAATGATGTTATCCGTAGCTGCTCTTTTCATTTATATGTTGATAATCTCCAGCGATATACGTCTTGTCCTTTTAATAAAATTGAAGATTAGGTATCTGAACTCAATAGCACCTTGTCTCAAATAAACGAATGGAGTTCTAGTAACTTCCTTAAATTAAATCCAATTAAATCGCAAGTACTTTTCCATAGACGTCGCTCGCTCTTCCCGGATAGTTTCCCAGTTCACCTACTTAATAATGTTCCCCTTCCAATCGTTGACTGTGCCAAAAACCTGGGTATTGTTGTCAATTCCAAACTCTCCAGCTGCAATCATGTCTCATTTCTGCTCTCTGAGATCTATGGCACACTTCGCAGTCTGTTATCCTCGCCTATTTGAGATAAACTTATCAAATCTCTTGTTCCTTATTTCCTTTTTGGCTCATTGCATTACAATTTCATAATAATTTAAAAAGACTTATTATATAGTGACGAAGAGTTTAAGAATTTTGCAAGGTTATGACCCGATAAGTTTGAAGAATTGTTAAATGTAATTGGTAAACAAAACATAATTATATTTCATATATTTATTTAATTTATATTACATATTTCCTTTATTCCTTTAACTTTGTTAGGTTGATCCTCAAATGCAAAAACAAAACACGAATATGAGGTACTCTACAATACCAGCTAAGATACGTTCTGCAGTGACACTTAGTTTATTACTACCCGAGATTCCTTCAAATCGTAGGAAGTCTTATCCAGAATTTGCAGAAAAACAATAGGGAACTTTGTACCGGAAGTGTTGAATGCTATATACAATGCTTTACAACCACTATAAGGTATGCTATGTTGGATTTTAATGGTTTATTGTTTGTAATATTTTTTATATATAGCTACCAGAAAACGAACAGGAGTGGCCAGAAATTGCCGACGATTTTCAAAGGATCTAGCAATTCCTAGACGTGTTAGATGTTTTGGACAGGAAACATATCCGTATAATATCAAGCGATACTCCCACCTATCTAAAACTGTAAAAGTTAAGGTTTCAATCCATAAACTTCCAGAGTTATGATTGGTTGCCGACCGCTGGTCTAGCCCCCGGATTAAGTTCTGTTATAGACTCCTTCTTACTAAATAAATGCTTCCTGCTTTGCTCTAGTGTGTGAAAAAGCGTCGTGCGCCACTAGTCCATTCAAAATGCGCGTTTGGGTGTTCCAAAATAACACCGTTAAGAAAATCGAACCCTAAAGGTTTTTGGGGTCGCTGATCACAAAAATCGGGGTCCCGCGGTCCTAAAACGGTTGATTTTTATAATTGTAGGGGTAGTTTTAACCCCTTAAGGGTTGAAAATTATTTATTTTTGCCTGACAGTACGCCCACAATCGAATTTGAGGCATAGAATTAAAAAAAATATATTTACATGTTTTTCTATTTGTAGACGATTTAGGGGTGGTTTCAACCCTTTAGGACTACCCCTTATCATAAAGTTCGCCTTCATTTAGTACAAATCAACCACCTTCGCAAATAAATATTAAAAAAAAGTGTATTTCATTGCATTAGTTTTCATTATTATTGAAATAATCGCGAAAACCCCTAAAAAGGGGTGTTTTTTGTATTTTTAAGGGTGACGCCCATGTTTTAGAACTGCGGGACCCCGATTTTCGTGATCAGCGACCCCAAAAACCTTTAGGGTTCGATTTTCTTAACGGTGTTATTTTGGAACACCCCCTCCGCGTTTTGAATGGACTACACAGGCACTTAAAAGAAGAGGTCGTATCGCGCTCGCTTTAAGGTATTTACTCACATTTGACATATTTTTGTAGGTCTGTAAGACCTACATCAGTAAGAATTTGATTTTATTAAGAAACTTGTACATTGCTTTCAAGGGTTCTGTACAGCCGGGAGCTTCCCAGTCATTGAGCTACGTTCTAATACTTCTATTATTTGTTCTACATTGGAGGACAGTCCGAAGACCTAGATCGTTACATAACCTTAGGTGAAAAAGTACTAAAAAAATGATTGTTTATTTTTATTTTTTAGGTGTCTAAGACTAATTTTCGTTAGAATGATATAGGTGCTAGAATACAAAACGTGCCATTGAGTGACTATGTCAAAAACTGTTCCTAAAAATCGCTATTGTTTTTTAATTTGTTAGGGTTCGTTGTCGTTAAATATTTTATCGTAAGTTACCTCATAAATTAATAAAACGATTTTATGAAAAAGTTTTTGTTTATATATTTTCCCTATCTTTTGTATTTAGAGGAGTCTTTCACACCTATATCAGTGGTAGTATTACAAAACAGTGCTAAAGGATTAAAAGCGTCTCCGAAGCCATTTATAGAGTCTCCTTTAGAATTTTTAATATTTTAGCAATTATTTTACTCCTTCTAGGCCTGTGTTGTGAAATGTAAGCAAAGTTGTTGTAGCATTTGTAGTTTTCAAATATTTAGGTGAATATTTTGATTAAGATTTCCTCGAGGTTCAACAGAGCTTCCCCATCCGGACTGAAGATTCAAGCGTAATGCACCGGTGGCATTTCGCTGTATCTAGTTGCAGCCGTGATCAACAGGCAGTTTGGGACGAGATTCATTACGTTTCAGATTTTTGTTAACCAAATTGCTGGATCTGTTGAGGTCGCAACAAATTTGGTTTCCGTTGTAGATGTCGAGACAAGGACCCTGTTTTTTACTACACAACATCACTGGATTACCATATACTAGAAACAGGAAAACCTAAGCTCAACTTTCAGTCAACTGTCCCTTTGCCCAGCCTGCATCAACAAATCCTGTCAAATCCTATTCGGAATACTTAAAAACTAATTCCAAATTCGAAGTTCCCTTCAAAAATCTCAACATTCGCAGCATCCGAAGCACAAAGGACATCTAGCCAGCATAAGACAAATTAATAATAGTACCTAATAACAAGTAATATTCGTGTACTTTGAAGATGAGAATATGTTTCAGAATAATCTACACCCAGCTCTTTGCTTAATTTATTTGTTAATGGCATCTCTACCATCTCCTACACACTTAATTCTTAGAACCCAGATTTCCGAAAATACCGCACCCAAGACACAGCGAAGCTTAATCCCCACAAGACACAAACCTACCTCAGCGAATTTCAACAAAATTCCAAAGCACGAAAGTTTATCCAAGACACAGCAAAGTTCAACTATTCTCACACAGGCGGAGTTTACTCACAGCCAAGAGAACATCGATGCGACGAACCTGCGCCAGAGCCCACTTAGCCCTACTACTATATTTTTATTAGTAAGATTAAATCTTATTATTTATTTATTAATTTATTTTTATTTATCTAATGTAACAAACTAAAATTCAATTGGCTGGCTTAACGAAACTTATTTTTTATTTTATCTTCCTGTGAGTTACATATGAATAATAATGCTCTGGCTTACGATGAGCACCCGACTAATATACTCGCAAACCGCATATTTACATAAAAGCAAATAACATTCTTCTTTGTTAGCAAAAATGAGGTATGTCTATGTCTGTCTGTCTGTTTGTTCGGGCTAATCTCGGAAACGGCTAATCCGATTGGGATGGGACTTTCACTGGAAGATTCAGTATTTTGGCGGGCATGTTTTAGGCTATTTATATGCACTCTACGATGTATGTATGGATGTATGTATGTAGACAAATCTTGAAAATTGTTGTTGACCCACTTCCATATAACTGACCAGCTTCAAATTTTGCACACATGTACAGTTCAAGTGACAAAGCAATCTGACCATTCATAATAAAATCAAGATGGCCGTTTCAAGATGGTGGCCGAATTTCGCAATTGTGCACGCTGACCGCCGACATGGGTATCAAATGAAAGGGAATGATGTTCGAATCCGTTAATCGCATGCTTATAAATATTAACAACAATAGGAGTGTGTTTAGCTTGCTAACTAGTGAAGTTGTCCTTAAAAGGACCCTTCTCAATGTGGCGTGACTCTCTGCGTGCCCCACTCCCTTTTTACTTTTGCACGCTTCTCTGTTTGATGTTTTTGATCTTTTATGTTTTTTAATATTTTATGTTTGCATGTCTCAGCTGAGCCGCGACGGCAGTGGTAAATGTTTCTCAGCCCTGCTGAGAAGTGCACCTTCTGAGCTAGAAGGTTAACTCGTATAAGTATAATATAATTACCTATTTGGTGTCATTCCAAATTCAAAATGGCGGCCAACACAGATGGCTGATTACATTTTTATTTACATCACGATTGGTATGGGTATCAAATGAAAGGATATGACAAGTAGAATACTATTAGCTGGGTGTCGTAATTCCAAATTCAAAATGGCAGCCAACACAAAATGGCGGACTACCTTTTTTTACAACGCTCTCGATACGAAATAAAAGTGTATGATGAGTAGAGTACAGTAAGCTGGGTGACCTCATTTTAAATATCGGTCACCACAAAATAACCGAAGACATATAATAAAGTAAAAGGTAGAAAACTAAAAATATAGTTTAAAAAACTTAAAAATATGCTTTTGTTTAAAAATGAACTAAAAAGTAAAAAATTATGTTGAATGAAAACTTTTTTGCTCAAGCCAGTATATATAATATATGGGGCGCTAGCGAAAAGTTGCAGTAATAATAAAATAAGAATATAGGTAAAGTCCCACGCATTTTAACATTTCGAAAGGTAGGTTATTTGGCCAATATGAGATCAGGACAGTAGCAGAGATTTCGTCAACTTTACTCACATCAGGAAGAACAGCTCATTCTATGCTTAAGATACCGATCGAAGAAGATCATATGGAAAATCCTGCGTGGAACAAATCAAAAAACCTGCGTGGAAAAATTTCAAGTTTTACAAGACTGCATGATGGCTGTCTGGGAATGCGATGAGTGTACTATGGCAAATAACGTATCTATTAACAGAACACCGCGAGATTTAAGATGTAAAAACCAATTATTTTTGCCGCGGGGGGGGGGGGGGGAACTGTTTTATTGGCATAGATTCCGGGCAAATGTTGCCGGCTGTCCGGACAATATGTGGGCCGATGATATTGATGCATGTCTGAAATGATCACTCATTTAGGGACATTTTGGAAAACGTTATTTAAAGCAAAAGATGAGAACGCAATCGGAAAACTCAGAATTCAGTACTATTCTCCTCAACATAGGATACACAATAGAAAAGGAGGTTAATGAGAATGATGACAGTGAGCTGTAGTATGTTGTTTGAAGGTTCGTAATAGACGAGGAAATTTTGATGAGCGACATTTATGACGATTTCGAAAATATCAACTCAACTAAATCGACTCAACTCAGTAATGCCACAAACATTGTAATACTTACAAGTGAAACATCTAACATCGTTTATAAACAAGCGTTACAGGGGATTGTTAACCAGTGCCGTGCGGGCGGTATGACCGGAAACGACGAAACACGAAAACGGGAAGCAGCAACTGCCCTTTTTAGAATCAAATCAGTAGTATCGTCTTAAAATGTTGGCAATCTTCGTCTCAAGCCATGTTCGCCATGGGGCAAGTTCAGGGTGCCAATTATCTGAGAACGTCAAAATCTACGCGCACAAGACATATTCTGAATAAAATTGGCTAGGTATCTGTCGTGCACGTAGTATAAAAGTTGTCCGATGATTAACCTCGAATTTTAAAAAAGTTGTAGGTAACATATTTTTATAGTCAACTCTAAAGTTTTTTATACATCCAAAATCATATCTTGCAGATTTTTTCTTTGTTTCATTATACCCTTTTCTTATTCCGGACTATGCACACATAATTTTGTTTTATTAAGGGGAGATTCTCATCTAGAATTTTGAAATTTTCGATTTTTTTTTTGCATTTTCTAAAAGTTTAGCATGTCTAGAATGTTGTGTTAAAATTATTACTTAGTTGATCCGATGAGTAGAACGTGTTCTACAGTCCGGATACAGTTACATCGAGCCAGTTTACCCGATATTCCGTTACCCCCAGAGCCAATACTGACTAGATGGGGAACTTGGCTAGAAGCTGTACTGTTTTATGCGGAACATATGCATAAAATTAAAGAGGTATGTTTAGGAATAATTATGAGAACGGGATGTGAATAGAAAAATGCGGACATTATTTGTATTTTAATTGTACAGGTGATCTGGCAGCTGGATCCTAACGACGCAAAGGCTATCGCAGAAGCAAGAGCAGTACTTGGACAACCTCAACTCTTCGCAGATCTCGCATATGTTAAAGCAAATTTTGGTTTTTTGTCGGAAGTAATAAAAAAACTGGAGAAAAGAGGTCTTTTGCTCAGTGATTCTTTGGATTTGATAAAAACAGTTGAGAAAGCAGTAGAAATGCTGAAAGGGAGAAACGCTAACATATACCAAAACAAATTAATTAACGTTTTGGCGAGAAATCCTGGGTTTAAATTTATAACAAAAATTAATGATATATTGAACGGTGGGGAGGCAACTGAAATTCCTGATGTCAATCCGGATATATTTTCAAAATACATGTACGCGCCTATAACATCGTGCGATGTAGAACGATCATTCTCGGCCTATAAAATGATCTTAACGGACAAGAGGCACAGTTTAACCTCTGAAAATGTTGAAAAAATACTTATTGTTTACTGCGATCTTAATTATAATTAATAAAATGTATTTCTATAATGCTTAATTTTGTTCTACAATCATTTCAAATCCCTTAAAAAATAAAAAAATCTGCATATATTTTGCATAATTTCGGAATATTTTTTGATTATTTTTTGCATATTTTTGACATATTGTTATATGTCGTTATAGATCAATTCTAGAATTAAAAAAACATGTTTTATGAATGGTTTCTCAGTTTTTCAATGACTAGCAAAAA
>CATLJY010000697.1:0-42823 GCA_949987705.1 Thereva unica
TTAAATAAAAAGGAAAGAGGTGTCAAGGGACACCCGGATGGAACGAAGTTCCTTTCGATTAATTAGTGAAGTAATTGTAATAAAATTTTGTTTTTAAGTTATAATACTATTTTTTTATTATTAATAAATATAATGTAATATAAACTTAATCAGTAAGCTCAATTTTAGTAATAATTGGCTTGTGGTAACTGAAGTAGGAAACATATGTTTGGGATTCTATTTTATTTAAATGTATTGAAAAAACTGCATCAATAGTAGTATTATATTTTGTTGTTGATTCTGCTGGATTATTGTTTACTCTTACGATATTCTCTACATCTTTGTGCATTTGGCTTTTTCCTTGATGTTACAGTTTGTACCTCAGTAGTCGACGCTATAGTTGATTCGCTACTGAAATAAAAAAGCAAAAAAATGCACACACACACACACACACACACAGACACACACACACACACACACACACAGACACAGACACAGACACACACACACACACACACACACACACACACACACACACACACACACACACACACACACACACACACACACACACATATATATATATATATATATATATATATATATATATATATATATATATATAGGTATATATATATATATATATATATATATATATATATATATATGTGTGTGTGTGTGTCCCACATAAACTTACAAAGCGGCCGGCTGTGGATAGGTCTTGGATAGACGAACAAAAAATCGTATGGGTGGGGGGGAAATCGTAACGGTTTAGCCGCTAGGGCGTTTTGAAGTTTTTTTGCTAGAGTTTTACATATCACCCTGTATTTTTGTAACCGTGTAACCCATTTTCATGATTATGGTACCGGTGTACGCAGAACTCCCCCACCTATCTACGACGGTAAAAATAATGGTCCTAGCTTATAAACTTTTGCAGTTATGAGTCGTCAAAATTTTGTATTTTTTTCACTAAAATTTCAACTAAAACCACCTTTTTCTCCAAAAAATACGTGATAAACCTAAACTTTTTTTTCCAAAAGTTATAAGCAGTTTTAAAGTTAATATTGGCCTTTTTCGATGCTTATTTGGCACTTTTCGACAAAGCTCAGATGGAAAAGTACTAAAAAAGGACGAAATACAGCCAATTTCAACATTACAAACGCTTATAACTTCAAAAATAGAGGCTGTGGCGTAAAACTTGTAATACATTATTTATAGGAAATTGTCCAAACTTTTTAATTTTGGAAAAAAAAGTTTAGGTTTATCACGTATTTTTTGGAGAAAAAGGTGGTTTTCGTTGAAATTTTAGTGAAAAAAATACAAAATTTTGACTTTGGCGACTCATAACTGCAAAAGTTTATAAGATAGGACCATTATTTTTACCTTCGTAGATAGGTGGGGGAATTCTGCGTACACCGGTACCATAATCATGAAAATGGGTTACACGGTTACAAAAATACAGGGTGAGATGTAAAACTCTAGCCAAAAAACTTCAAAACGCCCTAGCGGCTAAACCGTTACGATTTCCCCCCCCCCCACCCATACGATTTTTTGTTCGTCTATCCAAGACCTATCCACAGGCGGCCGCTTTGTAAGTTTATGTGGGACACCCTGTATATATATATATATATATATATATATATATATATATATATATATATATATATATATATATATATCGGTATATATATACTCTCTCGACTTCGTAAACACATCAGCCTATAGGTTAGAACACGCACGGCTTGCTAAATACATACGCATTGATATTGTAATATTAAAATATAATTTGCTTTAAATTTATTAAAGTTATGACGCGTACACTTGCTAAACACACAATAATGGAGAGATTATAACGCGTATGATATAGATAGTATAATGCGTACATGCTAAAAATACCTAAGCATTTATTATTGTCTGTATAAAATCTCTACTTACCTAACTCCATCAGCAATATTCGGAACTTGTGCAGAAACACTGTCAGGATTCATTATTGTTATGGCACTTTTCGAGAATGTCAAAAATTTGGAATCACATCAAAAATTTACAAGTCCTGCGACGATCAAAAGATTGCCACGGTTATTTCACATTTGCATTTGCTTTTAAGAGACTGCTTTGTTGCACAGATTATAATCTAATTGTTGACTTATCAAAGGGTTTCCGAACACTTTACGCAACCGTCAAAATTTTCTTAGAACACTTGATTCAAATCAAAAACCAGTCATTGACACTTTCGAATTTTATTATTTATTATGTACAAAAAACCTGTATACACTCAAAAAAATAATCGTCGCGACACCACACTGTACAATGCGAAATAGAAAGACGAAACGAAAATAACTGGCTTGCTTTCTATGAGAGAGAGAGAGACAGACAGACAGGGAAACATGCGCACGCTGCACGGCACAACTATACCAAAAAGTGTCGTTACAACTTTTGGTCTTAATTTTTTCCGTCTAGCCCCCTTTCGCAACGCGCGATAAGGAACTTCGTTCCAATAACAAAAACAACAAAAGCAACAAAAACAACAGAAACGACAAAAACAACCAAAACAACAAAAACAACAAAAATAACAAAACAAAAACAACCTGTATACACTCAAAAAAATAATCGTCGCGACACCACACTGTACAATGCGAAATAGAAAGACAAAACGAAAATAACTGGCATGCTTTCTATGAGAGAGAGAGAGAGACAGACAGGGAAACATGCGCACGCTGCACGGCACAACTATACCAAAAAGTGTCGTTACAACTTTTGGTCTTAATTTTTTCCGTCTAGCTCCCTTTGGAACTTCGTTCCAAAAACAACAGAAATAACAAAAACAACAAAAACAACAAAAACAGCAAAAACAACAAAAACGACAAAAGCAACAAAAACAACAAAAGCAACAAAAAAAACCGGTGCGCCGGGCCACGGCGCTTCGCGCTGTGGCGATTATCACGTGACAACTACCATGTTGCTCGTTATCTGTTATGCATTACATGCAATATATATGTAATAAACACAATATACATATAATTTTGCAGTATTTTTATTTTTTTATTCGTTCTCAAATGTAACAATAGCCGTGTTTTTTTAATGAAATATATAGTTCTTCCCCATACAAATCTGAAAACACAGGTTTTATCGGAGTTCTTATCGAGGTTTTGGGAAATTTCTTAATTTTCATATTTCATATTTTCGGGGTTTGGCATGTTGTTTCGGGGGTTGGCATGTTGCATACTTTCGGTGGTCGGAGAGACGTAATTTAAAAATAAAAACAACAGGAAAGTGATGAGAGCAAATTTATAACAAATAATTGATTTTTTAGAAACATATTTATTATTTTCTAGCGAGAATTTCGTGTAACAGTGTTAAAAATAACTCTTAACTTCCGTTTAATTTTGAAATTTATAAGCATCGAAGTATGCGCTTTTATGAAATTTCCCTTGTCGTTTTTTTAATGAACTCGATGGAAGAACTATATATGTAGTTCATTAAAAAAAACGGCTAATGACAGCCACTACTACATACAGCGTCAGTCACGCCACTCGTTGCCACTACTACATGCAGCGTAAGCCACGCCCACACACACGGTTATGCGACACTTTGTCGCTTGGGCATCACGGCTAACCGTTTTATTAGACGTTGTCACGTCAAAACAACAGAAACAGCAAACACAACAAAAATAACAAAAACAACAAAACAACAAAAACAACAAAAATAACAAAAATAACAAAAACAACAAAAACAACAAAAGCAACAAAAACAACAAAAACAACAAAAACAACAAAAGCAACAAAAACAACAGAAACGACAAAAACAACCAAAACAACAAAACCAACAAAAACAACAAAAACAACCTGTATACACTCAAAAAAATAATCGTCGCGACACCACACTGTACAATGCGAAATAGAAAGACGAAACGAAAATAACTGGCTTGCTTTCTATGAGAGAGAGTGAGACAGACAGGGAAATATGCGCACGCTGCACGGCACAACTATACCAAAAAGTGTCGTTACAACTTTTGGTCTTAATTTTTTCCGTCTAGCCCCCTTTCGCAACGCGCGATAAGGAACTTCGTTCCAAAAAACCAAGACAAGAAATGTTTGCCTCATAAAATGTGTTCAACTTGTGTACGTGAACTTCGTAAATTTTCAAACGGAAAAACACATTCTTTTAGTTTGAAGACTCCAATGATTTGGATGGAACCACAAAATCATATCGACGATTGCTTCTTTTGCTGTTCACACATAAAAGGATTCAATGCTAAAAATAAAAAAGAAGTAACTTATGCCAATGTTCGTTCTGTGATTTTACCTACCTACAAATATCCCGATGACCAAGAGTTATACCATACTGCCGGCTCATCATTAGCACATGTTCCAGAGGCTGTAGAATACACTTCAGACTCTGACTATGAGTATGAGTGCAACGAAATACCTCAACTATTTTCTCAATGTGAATTGAATGATTTAATAAGAGATCTCAATCTTCCGAAAGATGCCGCGGAATTACTCGGCTCAAGATTAAAAGAAAAAAACTTGCTAGGGCCTAAAACGAGCTTTTATTGGTATAGGGTGACTCCTGAGCTTAGCACTGCCACATAAAACAAAAAAAAAGTAAGAGAGAAAAGGAGTTTCTTCCATATTTTGCACAAGAAGAATATTTAGTTTATTGTTGTGATGTGCCTGACCTACTCAAGTTGTTTGATGTAGAGCACAATCCAAATGATTGGAGGCTTTTCACAGATTCTTCGAAACGAAGTCTTAAAGCTGTGTTACTACACAATGGTAACAAATTCGCTTCTTTACCTGTCGGACATTCCATTCATTTGAAAGAATGTTATGAAAATATAAACTTTGTCTTAAAAAAAATAAACTACTCCGATCATGGATGGACTATATGCGGTGATCTAAAGATATTGACAATGATTCTGGGTCAGCAAGCAGGGTATACAAAATACCCCTGCTTCCTGTGTGAATGGGATAGTAGAAATAGAGCACAACATTGGATCAAAAAAGATTGGCCACAGAGAGCAGTATTAAGCCCTGGGAGTAAAAATGTTGTACGAGAGGCGCTAGTTGATCGCTCTAAAATTCTGCTACCTCCACTTCACATTAAATTAGGAATTATGAAGCAATTTGTAAAGGCACTACCTAAAGACGGTCCTTGTTTCAAATACTTATATGATAAATTTAAGAATTTATCAGAAGCAAAGATCAAAGAAGGTATTTTTGTTGGCCCTGACATAAGGAAGTTAATGCAAGATGCTAACTTTGAAAAAACTATGAATAAAACCGAAGAGCTCGCTTGGAAATCATTTAAAGAGGTCGTGACACATTTTTTAGGAAACAGAAAAAGCCCTGATTATGAAAATATAGTCAACAGCATGCTTTATAATTTCAATAAACTGGGTTGTAATATGAGTATAAAGTTGCATTTTCTGCAATCTCATATTGACTTCTTTCCAGAGAACCTTGGTGCTGTAAGTAAAGAGCAGGGAGAGCGATTTCACCAAGACATTAAGGTTATGGAAAACAGATATCAAGGAAGGTGGGACGTTAGACTACGCGCCAACTGAGTTGATGCCGGAGCGCGCAGCTGGGGAAATTAAAGCTGCACACAAATAAAAATTGCGCACATATCGATAAGAAATGCGCTTATGTATTTTCAAATTTCCCCTTTGAAATTTGTTGCGACTAGAGCAAAGGGACGGGAACGGCATGCGGGGATTCTACTGCGCATGGAAAACGCGACTTTCTCGGCATCAACTCAGTTGGCGCGTAGTCTAGCATGCTGGCAGACTATTGCTGGATGTTAAAGAGAGATGAACCAAATCGAATCTACAAGAGAAAAATATTGAACAGGAGTTTTAAAGAAAACAGAAAAAGATATCATAAATGATCTTGATTTAGGAATGTAATTTCTTAAGTCTTGTTTAAAACTAATGCTATTAATTTTGTAACTAAACTGTAAATATGCATTTCTTCATTTAAAATAAATCTCGATGTGCTCTTAACAAACCAGCGGTGTATTTTAATTTTACATACCTAATTAATTAACGAAAAAACATAATTATTTGAAGGGGAAAATAAAAGTTGTATTTCGCAGGCCTGTGTTATTCCTAAGTCATTAGCCAAGATAGCAGGCGTAGAGCGTAAAAAATGGTGAAAAATCGTACTAATTAATTAATTAATTAAAAAAAAAAAACTAATCAAAATAGCGAAAAACGGAAACTCCACCTTCTGGTGTATCCATGCATCTACAAAAAAAAAATCAGATTTCTATCTCTTCTAGTTTGGCTACAATGCGTGACGGTACGCACAAGCGGACACACAGATACACAGCCACAGACACACACTTTCTTTTATTAATATAGAAGACTATACAATCCTTACTAATATTATAAATGCGAAAGTAACTCTGTCTGTCTGTCTGTCTGTCTGTATGTTACGCTTTCACGCCTAAACCGCTGGACCGATTTTGATGAAATTTGCAACAGACATAGTTTAGACCTTTGGAGAAAAAAGGGTTGAAGGGGGTGAAATAGGGTTCAATAAGTTGTAAGGGGATTTATTTTCTTTACTTTTTTTTCTATTGTATAAAAAGTAACTGACTGAAAGACAAGGCACAACCTAAACCGCTAGAGCTAAAGGGCTGAAATTTTTGACAGTGCATCCGTAGCGATTTTTAGAAATTCATCCCCTAAGGTGGTGAAATGGGTTTTTTACAAACCGCTAAAGCTATAAGGCTGAAATTTTGACAGTACATCCCTATAATGATGTGGACATCCACTAAGAAGCGATTTTTCGGAATTCATCCCCTAAGGGGGTGAAATGGGGTTTTTCCAAACCGCTATAGATATAGGGCTGAAATTTTGACAATGCATCCCTATAATGGCGTGGACATCCACTATAGAGCGACTTTTCGAAATTCATCCCCTAAGGGGGTGAAATAGGGTTTACCCAAACCGCTATAGATATAGGGCTGAAATTTCGACAGTGCATCCCTATAATGGCGTGGTCTTCCACTATAAAGCGATTTTTCGAAATTCATCCCCTAAGGGGTGAAATGGGGTTTTCCCAAACCGCTATAGATATAGGGCTGAAATTTTGACAGTGCATGCCTATAATGGCGTGGACATCCACTATAAAGCGACTTTCCGAAATTCATCCCCTAAGGGGGTTAAATAGGGTTTACCCAAACCGCTAAAGCTATAGGGCTGTAATTTTGACAGTGCATCCCTATAATGGCGTGGTCTTCCACAATTAAAGCGATTTTTCGAAATTCATCCCCTAAGGGAGTGAAATGGGGTTTACCCAAACCGCTGGAGCTATAGGGCTGAAATTTTGACCGTGCATCCCTATAGTGATGTGGACATCCACCAAGTAGCGATTTTTCGGAATTCATCCCCTAAGGGGGTGAAATGGGGTTTTTCCAAACCGCTATAGATATAGGGCTGAAATTTTGACAGTGCATCCCTATAATGGCGTGGACATCCACTATAAAGCGATTTTTCGAAATTCATCCCCTAAGGGGTGAAATGGGGTTTTCCCAAACCGCTATAGATATAGGGCTGAAATTTTGACAGTGCATCCCTATAATGGCGTGGACATCCACTATAAAGCGACTTTTCGAAATTCATCCCCTAAGGGGGTGAAATAGGGTTTACCCAAACCGCTAAAGCTATCAGGCTGTAATTTTGACAGTGCATCCCTATAATGGCGTGGTCTTCCACTATTAAAGCGATTTTTCGAAATTCATCCCCTAAGGGAGTGAAATGGGGTTTACCCAAACCGCTGGAGCTATAGGGCTGAAATTTTGACAGTGCATCCCTATAGTGATGTGGACATCCACTAAGAAGCGATTTTTCGGAATTCATCCCCTAAGCGGGTGAAATGGGGTTTTTCCAAACCAGATGAGGTGAAATGGGGTTTTTCCAAACCGCTATAGATATAGGGCTGAAATTTTGACAGTGCATCCCTATAATGGCGTGGACATCCACTATAAAGCGGTTTTTCGAAATTCATCCCCTAAGGGGGTGAAATGGGGTTTTTCCAAACCGCTATAGATATAGGGCTGAAATTTTGACATTGCATCCCTATAATGGCGTGGACATCCACTATAGAGCGACTTTTCGAAATTCATCTCCTAAGGGGGTGAAATAGGGTTTACCCAAACCGCTATAGATATAGGGCTGAAATTTTGACAGTGCATCCCTATAATGGCGTGGTCTTCCACTATAAAGCGATTTTTCGAAATTCATCCCCTAAGGGGGTGAAATGGGGTTTTTCCAAACCGCTATAGATATAGGGCTGAAATTTTGACAGTGCATCCCTATAATGGCGTGGACATCCACTATAGAGCGACTTTTCGAAATTCATCCCCTAAGGGGGTTAAATAGGGTTTACCCAAACCGCTAAAGCTATAGGGCTGTAATTTTGACAGTGCATCCCTATAATGGCGTGGTCTTCCACAATTAAAGCGATTTTTCGAAATTCATCCCCTAAGGGAGTGAAATGGGGTTTACCCAAACCGCTGGAGCTATAGGGCTGAAATTTTGACAGTGCATCCCTATAGTGATGTGGACATCCACCAAGTAGCGATTTTTCGGAATTCATCCCCTAAGGGGGTGAAATGGGGTTTTTCCAAACCGCTAAATTTATAGGGCTGAAATTTTGACAGTGCATCCCTATAATGGCGTGGACATCCACTAAGAAGTGATTTTTCGAAATTCATCCCCTAAGGGGGTGAAATGGAGTTTTTCCAAACCGCTATAGATATAGGGCTGAAATTTTGACAGTGCATCCCTATAGTGATGTGGACATCCACTAAGAAGCGATTTTTCGGAATTCATCCCCTAAGGGGGTGAAATGGGGTTTTTCCAAACCGCTAAATTTATAGGGCTGAAATTTAACAGTGCATCCCTATAATGGCGTGGACATCCACTAAGAAGCGATTTTTCGAAATTCATCCCCTAAGGGGGTGAAATGGGGGTTTTTCCAAACCGCTATAGATATAGGGCTGAAATTTTGACAGTGCATCCCTATAATGGCGTGGACATCCACTATAGAGCGACTTTTCAAAATTCATCCCCTAAGGGGGTGAAATAGGGTTTACGCAAACCGCTGAAGCTATAGGGCGGTAATTTTGACAGTGCATCCCTATAATGACGTGGACATCCACTTAGGAGCGATTTTTTGAAATTTATCCCCTAAGGGGGTTAAATGGGGTTAACCCAAACCGCTGGAGCTGGCTTTAATTTTGACAGTGCATCTCTATAATGACGTGGACATTCACTAAGAAGCAATTTTTCGAAATTCATCCCCTAACGCAGTGAAATGGGGGACATAAACATGCTAATCTCTGCTTCAAAACTTGCAGATTTGTTGAGCAGAGGTGATATACGCAGCAATTTGTTTACCATATTTATTAAAAAATGCACTATAATAAACCCATTTAGGGATAATGACAGCTGACTTTTTTGTTTGTTTTTTTTTTTTTTTTTGTAGGAAAACATTGCACATAATAAACGGTTTTTATTTAAAGGCGTTGCAAGGCACGCGGGTTTTATGCTAGTATATTATAAACCAGTTTTATAATTTTGTCGTAAAAGTATTCTCACAACTTTATTTTACAGCTAATTGGCATTTGAGTGCAAAATACAATTAATAAAACATTAATTCAACGAAAAAGTATTAACACATGCAATTAAAAAACATATATAAAATAATTTGGTTGTGAAGTTAACACTAGGTTTACGAAGCGCGTCAATTTGACGCATTCACAATTTCACGTAGAAAAATTTGGAAATCGATTAGATTTATCTTCTACTAAACATACTTACTACTATCCATTAGCGAGACGAATATTTTTAAAAATTTATATTCTCTCCTTTCCAATAAATAAATTATTTATTTATTCTACAAAATGCTTTTTTTAAGGTGCGTCAAATTGACGCGTGCCGTAGAGATAGATATATGTATAAGAAATTCGATATTCTCTACATCTTTGTGCATTTGGCTTTTTCCTTGATGTTACAGTTTGTACCTCAGTAGTCGACGCTATAGTTGATTCGCTACTGAAATAAAAAAAGCAAAAAAATGCACACACACACACACACACACACACAGACACACACACACACACACACACACACACACACACACAGACACAGACACAGACACACACACACACACACACACACACACACACACACACACACACACACACACATATATATATATATATATATATATATATATATATATAGGTATATATATATATATATATATGGGTGATTGTCATGAAATGGGAGTTTTTGAGATTTGAACAAAAATTTGTGAACAAAAAAAAAGTGCTGAAAAAAAATTTTCTCATGTGTTTTCAACATTATTTTGAAGTACTTCCTGTATATTTCCACATAAATACACACGAGGTATAGACAGTGAGAAGTTTATATCGAAAAGCCGAAATTATATGGCTTCGGAGGCGACAATTACGGTAGCGACATTTCATCGAAAAATCCGTCGCTTTCATGATCAATGAGAGCAAACAATTTTTCCGAAAATTTACTTGCTCTACAAATGCAAACAAATATACCGAACCGAGTTAAAAGAGATTTGCAACACATATCACAACGAAAACACACATTTCGGAGGCGACAGTTTTTTTTTCTTCGATAATTTTCTTGAGGATTGCTCTCTTGTTTATAAATTGTTCACAGTCTAAACGTCCGGCGAATATAAACATTCATAAAGAAACTTGTGACGATTCGTTTTCACTATTTAGTGCCACTTGACAACCAATTTGTCGTTGCGTGTGCGCTATTCTTATAGTTTTTATTGAAATTTGCAACAAACAACAGTCAGAATGTAAACACTGACATCTAACTAAGCAGGTATCCGCCAGCGTAATACATACCGGTGATCAGTTTCGGAACACTGCTGCTATCGTTTGAGACCCTAGGCGCGCGGCAATAATGCACTGTTTTTCCGTAAACGTAGTGCCGTGACGTAAAAGCGGAAAATGGACAGGTTACGGAGGCGACATTTTCGGTGGTCGAAGGGCCGCCATTTTGTTCAAGAGTGCTTGCCGCGGGAGGCGATGAAGGAGAGAATGTTTTATTACTGGATGGAGATTTTCACCCCAGAAAAAATTTGTTTGAGGCGTTGTAGCTAGAGAACAACGGCCAGCCAGCCACTACCCCCATTTCATGACAATCACCCATATATATATATATATATGTGTGTGTGTGTGTGTCCCACATAAACTTACAAAGCGGCCGGCTGTGGATAGGTCTTGGATAGACGAACAAAAAATCGTATGGGTGGGGGGGGAAATCGTAACGGTTTAGCCGCTAGGGCGTTTTGAAGTTTTTTTGCTAGAGTTTTACATATCACCCTGTATTTTTGTAACCGTGTAACCCATTTTCATGATTATGGTACCGGTGTACGCAGAACTCCCCCACCTATCTACGACGGTAAAAATAATGGTCCTAGCTTATAAACTTTTGCAGTTATGAGTCGTCAAAATTTTGTATTTTTTTCACTACAATTTCAACTAAAACCACCTTTTTCTCCAAAAAATACGTGATAAACCTAAACTTTTTTTTCCAAAAGTTATAAGCAGTTTTAAAGTTAATATTGGCCTTTTTCGATGCTTATTTGGCACTTTTCGACAAAGCTCAGATGGAAAAGTACTAAAAAAGGACGAAATACAGCCAATTTCAACATTACAAACGCTTATAACTTCAAAAATAGAGGCTGTGGCGTAAAACTTGTAATACATTATTTATAGGAAATTGTCCAAACTTTTTAATTTTGGAAAAAAAAGTTTAGGTTTATCACGTATTTTTTGGAGAAAAAGGTGGTTTTCGTTGAAATTTTAGTGAAAAAAATACAAAATTTTGACTTTGGCGACTCATAACTGCAAAAGTTTATAAGATAGGACCATTATTTTTACCTTCGTAGATAGGTGGGGGAATTCTGCGTACACCGGTACCATAATCATGAAAATGGGTTACACGGTTACAAAAATACAGGGTGAGATGTAAAACTCTAGCCAAAAAACTTCAAAACGCCCTAGCGGCTAAACCGTTACGATTTCCCCCCCCCCACCCATACGATTTTTTGTTCGTCTATCCAAGACCTATCCACAGGCGGCCGCTTTGTAAGTTTATGTGGGACACCCTGTATATATATATATATATATATATATATATATATATATATATATATATCGGTATATATATACTCTCTCGACTTCGTAAACACATCAGCCTATAGGTTAGAACACGCACGGCTTGCTAAATACATACGCATTGATATTGTAATATTAAAATATAATTTGCTTTAAATTTATTAAAGTTATGACGCGTACACTTGCTAAACACACAATAATGGAGAGATTATAACGCGTATGATATAGATAGTATAATGCGTACATGCTAAAAATACCTAAGCATTTATTATTGTCTGTATAAAATCTCTACTTACCTAACTCCATCAGCAATATTCGGAACTTGTGCAGAAACACTGTCAGGATTCATTATTGTTATGGCACTTTTCGAGAATGTCAAAAATTTGGAATCACATCAAAAATTTACAAGTCCTGCGACGATCAAAAGATTGCCACGGTTATTTCACATTTGCATTTGCTTTTAAGAGACTGCTTTGTTGCACAGATTATAATCTAATTGTTGACTTATCAAAGGGTTTCCGAACACTTTACGCAACCGTCAAAATTTTCTTAGAACACTTGATTCAAATCAAAAACCAGTCATTGACACTTTCGAATTTTATTATTTATTATGTACAAAAAACCTGTATACACTCAAAAAAATAATCGTCGCGACACCACACTGTACAATGCGAAATAGAAAGACGAAACGAAAATAACTGGCTTGCTTTCTATGAGAGAGAGAGAGACAGACAGACAGGGAAACATGCGCACGCTGCACGGCACAACTATACCAAAAAGTGTCGTTACAACTTTTGGTCTTAATTTTTTCCGTCTAGCCCCCTTTCGCAACGCGCGATAAGGAACTTCGTTCCAAAAAGAAAAAAAAATAAAAAAGGGAACGACTAAATAATAAATCATCATCATCAAAAACAACAAAAAAACACGACGAGAGAAGATCAGAAAGGAAAGAAGACGACGACGACGTACGGCTGCTCTACACCACCAACACACCACAACCAACGGGGGGGAGGAAAAAAGAATCCACAAAAGATGACGTAAAGCCAGAGTTTATGTTACATCGGAATTCAATAAAAATCCTTTTAAATTCCGTGCAGCAGTAAGTAAAAATTTCATACATAAAAAAATATATGTAGCTTTCGTGGGTTAATTAAAACACAAAAAAAGAAAAAAATTAATAAAAAAAAAAAAGAAGAAAAACAAAAAAAAACAAGAAGGATTAAAAAACGCACACGGGAGGAAAGTTTCACGTACATTTTGTTTTGCTATTGAAACACAAAAATCGGTATATAAAAGAAAATTTATATTTAGTTATTTTTCTTTGATATCGATAATATTCAGCGGAGAAGAATTATTTCAATAAAAACTGAGGATTTTTGTCTATAATTCGGTCGCAGATCGCAAATTACAAAAAAAAAAGAAAAAAAAGGAAAAACTTTAAAAGCGGCTGAGGACGTCTAAAATAAAAAAAAAAAAATTTAATTGAATTTTGTGTGGTTGGGTTTTTTTGGTTAGAGGAATAAAATAGAGAAGAAAAAGAGGGGGGGAAAATTTCGTGTGCTCTGAAAACCCCGTAGGCGGCGTTTTTACAAAATATATTATACTTATATATATAAACTGAGGACGAGAGCTCTAGTCAATTAACTGTCTGGGGTGGAGAAGTTCAACCAATTCTTGCAGTCCAGAAGAATATAAAAACAAAAAAAAAAAAAAAAACTTTCTTGTTGCTTTAATTTAAACAAAAAAAGAAAAAATTTATTACTAAAATAACAATTTTAATATTAATAGTATTTAGTATTAACTTGATAATTTTCTTTATACTTAGTTGTGATTTGTGTTGCTCCTTGTCGGTAATAATTACATTTTGTTTTTTTTGTTGGTTCAGGAAATTTTTGTTTTCCTCTTCTGTTGATTGTACTATCATTTGTACAAAGTGAGGAGTATTGGCCAACACTGCGCACTTTAGTGGTAACATCCATAAAGTACGTAACTCGTATTTTTTTTATTTTATTGTATTCGTTCACGATTATTTGACATGGGCAACTAATCCGTGTTGTTGGTATTAAACTTCCATGTACTGTTTATGTTTAGTTTTCCAGATTAAATGATTATAATCATGAGAATGGTCCAGTGGTAATTTTTTTTGGTGGAATGGTTGAGGGGGGGATCATTGCTTTTCAGGGTTTGACGCGGCTCAGGCGACGATCGGAGAATTATGGATGAAAGTCAAAGTGGCACCGATACCGGTAAGTGGTGAACCAGCCTCGGTAAATCCCGGCCACACACCCCACGACCCCTCCGGCAAGCTAGCTAACTCCGTGTGGCCGGCGTAGGAGTTCCGGATTTTCTTTGTATTTCTTATGTATGGTGTTGGCTCCTTGGCCATTCTCTTCAGGGCTTATGGCTAAGGGGGTGACACCTCGCATAAGTGGCGCCCAATAAATGGTCGCGCCATTATGCTGCTACAATGGGTATCAAATGAAAGGGTATGATAAGTAGAATACAATAAGCAATGTAGTAGACTCAATATACCGATTCATGGCGGCCGACGCAAGACCCATGTTCTCTGAGGCATTTCATCTGTGTAAATTTCATATCTCGAAAAATATTAAGTCAATGGATGGTTTTTATTGTTTACTATTGACTTATGGGTGCAGCGTAGGCGCACCGGGTCCCAGCCAATGTATATATATATATATATGTATATATATATATATATATATATATATATATATATATATATATATATATATATATATATATATATATATATATATATATATTAGGGTGGCCCTTATTTGCAAAAGTGCTTCCATTTTGGGTCTCACCCCCTAGAAATATGCGAATAGGCAAAAAACTAAGAAATTTAAAATTTTAGGCAAATCGGAAAAGATTTAGAGGTCGCTCATGGCGAACGAAATCTTAAAAAATGATGATTTTTTACCTTTTTCCACTTTGTTCAACCCTAATTACCATTTTATCAGCCCTGAAAGGGTCAATTAATATTTTTTATCCATTCTACAGATTGATACCTTTCTAAAATGATCAAAATCATAAAGATCAGTTTACAAATAATAAAGCTATGAAATAAAAAGCACAGTGAAGTCTTTATAAGGAAATAAAAAAAAACTATCAGTTCAAAGAGAAACTGTACTAGGGTCCACTAATCACCGCAATCTTCGCATAAAGCGTTGTGCTTTTCTGTTCATCTTTGACTCTGCAAAGTTACGTGTCCGATCAGTGATCCTCACTGAACAAATATACTACACGGGAGTCTATTCCATCCATCCGTGTTATGAAAAAAACGGGTTTTCATTATTTTTCATATATGTATTTAAGAATAATATCATTTCAAACAGCAATATAACTTTTGTATAACTGTTATTACATAATATTGTTTAACATAAATGGTAAATGTTTTAAAAATTTATGAAGTTTGAAAATGCATCTGTCAAACATCATTCGCTTTGACTGCATTCGAAAATTTACCAGCTGCTCAGAATTGGCAGCACATCATTCCAAAAATCAAGCCGCTGCAGCCGAGAATATATGCCCTGCAGCCGATACTGCAATTCTGCTTATTCTGCGTAGCTGGCTAATTTTCGAATGCAGCCAAAGCGAATGATGTGTGACAGATGCATTTTCATTAGTTCTGACTGCGCTCATATAACAGGAAAAGTTGAAGTGGATAGGTTACCTACCTTTTTACGTTAGTGATATAAATGGTGAGCAATTACTTGGTGTTCCAAAATTATCATCTTCAACAGGAATATAAATAGCTGATGCTATTTATGAATTATTAATAGATTGGAATGTGGACGAAAATATTGTTGTTTCTGTTTTGATATCATTGGGTCAAATACTGGAAAACTAAATGGAGTGTGCACGTTATTAGAACAAAAATTGTAAAATCTTTACTGTATTTACCATGTCGCCATCATATTTATGAACTAGTCCTGCGAGGTTAGTTTGAAATAGAATTTCCTGGTACCTATGGTAAAGGTGTTCCTTTATTCAAGAGATTGGAATTATATTGGAACGACATAAGCAAAAATGAGTATAAAACATTGCTAGAAAATGCCAAATTGAAAGAAATTCTAATTGAAAGATGAGTTCACAGATTTTTGCAACGAACAATTAAATAAACTAATTTGCAGAGATGACAACCGATAATTGAGGAGCGTCGGAACAAAAACCGATATGTACCATTTACCACATTTTTCACAAATTAAAAAAAAGCTTGTAAATTTTTTAATGTTACAAAAGTGGAAAATTATAGAATGTCAATTTGCAGTAAAAGTGACATCGATTGGTGTGTGAAACTTGAAGGAGGGTAGATACTTAATTTAGCGAGATACTTGGCGGACAAGTTTGGATATATCGGTTTTTGACGCGATCATTTGGTTATATCGGTTTTTTTTAGCATTTTTATGGGAAAAAAATCTCTTTTCTCAGCAATTAATTAACCGATTTTAATGACTTTGAGTGCGTTGGAAAGAGGACACCCCAACGCAACTTTTGGTACAATATGGAGCACCAGGGCTCCCGTGGAGGGGCCCCAATGCACTTTTCTGCATCGAGGTGCACTAAGTGCATTATGTTATACTAATATTAAATTAAGGTGAATGAATGTATTCTTCCCGTGTAGAGGAGAAATTTACGAAAATTTTGAGCCATCAACCACCCCCCTAACATGTATGGGGGCGGAGATATGATTTTTTTTGCATAAACATGCAGTTTTGTGCAGCGGTGTAGTACTCAAATGCACTTTTCTCAGTAATTAATTAACCAATTTTAATGATTTTGACTTTGTTGGAAAGAGGACACTCCAACGCAACTTTTGGTACAATATGGAGCACCAGGGCTCCCCTGGAGGGGCCCCAATCACGTGAGGGTAAGGCGAAGTATTTACGAAGAGCGTTCAGATATTTTTTGGGAATCGATTTAATAAAAGAATAGAAAAATAGATTAAGCTTCTTTGTAAACGTGTACCTAATCGGAATGTGAACCGACCATTGTTGAATTGTGTAAAACTTAATAAGAATTATCGGTTTTTAATCCAACAACAAGAACCTGTTGAATTTAAAAATTTATTTGTCGGGTTTTGATCTGACCACAGTATTTTGATATTTTTTTTAAGATGGATGTAACTGTTTTTTAATTGATTTCTTTCCTTAAGGGTGTATAATTAAACATTTTGTAACAGAAAAAAAATGAAAAAAAAATGTCCAAAATGCGACATATCGGTTTTTGTTCCGACGCTCCTCAATTATTAGAGTTAACCACAATTGCTTCGGGCTCATGCTCTAATAGTCAAATTTCGTTCTCCAGGTCCAATGCATCATGCTCGTTGGATCTCAAAAGCACTATATTGTATAAAAATATATTAATTCAGAGGTGAGTTTAAATTAACTGTTTTAGAAGAGGAGAATAAAAAGCTAATGTTTGTGCTTTTATCATTCGCTTTTACGTGAAGGCTTGGTTTAAATGTCCCATAGGGCCAGCAGCAGCATACCAGGACTATTGCTTCTTACAAAATATGTAGGAATATCGAAATGTTAATTTTCACAAATTGCTATTAAGAAAATGAATTTGTGGTATTTAGCAGACGAAAACGTTGGTGTAGCATTTTTCGATGAAAATATTCCATTGGAAATCAAACATAAAATGAGTAACAGATTAAAGCATTTTATTACCACTGATGAAAAAAAGGAAGATCATGATGTCTATGCAGATAATGATGTTGAGCCAGATAAAATATCTAGGGAATTAGTTAAACGTATTCCATTAAAACTTGAAGAAATTCAGGAATTTATAAGAAACCCGTAAAAAACTCAATCACTACGATGAACACATTCGATTTTTTTCAACGGTTTAACATTTCAACGGACTTCCTATATCTCCCACCAGATAAATGGAGTTATAATATTAATTATAATCAAGCATTCACCCTTCTTCATGAGAAGAACTGTTAACGACACAGCTGAAAGACGTGTGAAGTTATTCGAAGACTATAATAAAGTATTGAGTAAAGACGAACACAATAAACAAAACTTATTACAAATTCTAATTGATTACAAAAAAAAATGCGTTATTAAAGCAACTACTGCCTGAGTAATTTCAATTTTAATAATTTTGTTTGTATTTTGTATATTACACTATTGAAGTACAGTTTATGCCTTTTATTAGCTGTAATATTCATCGTACAAAAACGTTATAACCCGATTTGAACTGGTAAATTTACGTTGAATAAGTTAACTATGTTAAATTAGCTTTCGTAAATTTATATTGTTGTTTCAACTGATATTATTGTTAAATATTATATAATATGATAAAAACATGCTTTTTCATAACACGCATGGATGTTATAGAGTCCCGTGTAGATTGTTTGCTAAGTGAGGATCACTGATCGTACACGTACCTATGCACGATCAAAGATTAACAGAAAAGCACAATGCGAAGGCTGCGGTAATTAGTGGGCCCTAGTGCAGTTTCTCTTTGAACTGATTTTTTTTCCTTATAAATACTGTGCTTTTTATTTCATAGCTTTATTATTTGTAAACTGATCCTTATGATTTTGATCATTTTAGAAAGGTAATAATCTGTAGAATGGGTAAAAAATATTAATTGACCATTTTAGGGCTGATGAAATGGTAATAAGGGTTGAACAAAGTGAAAAAAGGTAAAAAATCATCATTTTTTAAGATTACGTTCGCCATGAGCGACCTCTAAATCTTTTCCGATTTGCCTAAAATTTTAAATTTCTTAGTTTTTTGCCTATTCGCATATTTCTAGCGGCGGGTGAGACTTAGAATCTTAGCAATTTTTTTTCTCTCCATACAAGAGAGGGCCACCCTAATAGATATATATATATATATATATATATATATATATATGTATATATATATATATATATATATATATATATATATATATATATATATATATATATCTATATCTATAAAAATCTCGTGTCACAGTGTTTGTTATCGTACTCCTCCGAAACGCTTTGACCAATTTGCATGAAATTTTTTGTGTATATTTGGTAGGTCTGAGAATAGGTCGTAGGCTATTTTTTATACCTTTAACCAAAAAAACAGCTGCAAAATCCAAACAAAAATGGTAATTTTAGGAATTTTCACTTCATTTTAGTTTCAATAGCTTCATGGCCTACCTATTGTTTGACAAATGTAAAATTGTCATTAAATTGAATCATTACATTTAATGAAAATTTCAAATTTACGCAGCTGTCAAACAATAGGTAGGCCATGACGCTATTGAAACTAAAATGATCCATTGCGGCCGTCTCAAGAGGGCGGGGTACCACTTTCTTCACAACCACCTCGACATGGGTATCAAATGAAAGGGTTTGATAAGTAGAATACAATAAGCAATGTAGTATACAAAATATATCTTTAGATCCATGGCGGCCGTCTCAAGAGGCCGGATTACCACTTTCTTCACAACCACCTCAACATGGGTATCAAATGAAAGGGTATGTTAAGTAGAATACAATAAGCAATGTAGTATACAAAATATATCTTTAGATCCATGGCGGCCGTCTCAAGAGGCCGGATTACCACTTTCTTCACAACCACCTCGACATGAGTATCAAATGAAAGGGTATGATAAGTAGAATACAATAAGCAATGTAGTATACAAAATATATCTTTAGATCCATGGCGGCCGTCTCAAGAGGCCGGATTACCACTTTCTTCACAACCCTTTCAAAATGGGTATCAAATTAAAGGGTATGATAAGTAGAATACAATAAGCAATGTAGTAGACTCAATATACCGATTCATGGCGGCCGACGCAAGACCCATGTTCTTTGAGGCATTTCATCTGTGTAAAATTCATATCTCGAAAAATATTAAGTCAATGGATGGCTTTTATTGTTTACTATTGACTTATGGGTGCAGCGTAGGCGCACCGGGTCCCAGCTAGTATATATATATAAATCTCGTGTCACAGTGTTTGTTACCGTACTCCTCCGAAACGGGTTGACCAATTTGCATGAAATTTTGTGTGTATATTTGTTAGGTCTGAGAATAGGTCGTAGGCTATTTTTTATACCTTTAACCAAAAAAACAGCTGCAAAATCCAAACAAAAATGGTAATTTTAGGAATTTTCACTTCATTTTAGTTTCAATAGCTTCATGGCCTACCTATTGTTTGACAAATGTAAAATTGTCATTAAATTGAATCATTACATTTAATGAAAATTTCGAATTTACGCAGCTGTCAAACAATAGGTAGGCCATGACGCTATTGAAACTAAAATGATCCATTGCGGCCGTCTCAAGAGGGCGGTGTGCCACTTTCTTCACAACCACCTCGACATGGGTATCAAATGAAAGGGTATGATAAGTAGAATACAATAAGCAATGTAGTATACAAAATATATCTTTAAATCCATGGCGGCCGTCTCAAGAGGGCGGGGTACCACTTTCTTCACAACCACCTCGACATGCGTATCAAATGAAAGGGTATGATAAATAGAATACAATAAGCAATGTAGTATACAAAATATATCTTTAGATCTATGGCGGCCGTCTCAAGAGGGCGGGGTACCACTTTCTTCACAACCACCTCGACATGGGTATCAAATGAAAGGGTATGTTAAGTAGAATATAATAAGCAATGTAGTATACAAAATATATCTTTAGATCCATGGCGGCCGTCTCAAGAGGGGGGTACCACTTTCTTCACAACCACCTCGACATGGGTATCAAATGAAAGGGTATGATAAGTAGAATACAATAAGCAATGTAGTATACAAAATATATCTTTAGATACATGGCGGCCGTCTCAAGAGGCCGGATTACCACTTTCTTCACAACCACCTCAACATGGGTATCAACTGAAAGGGTATGTTAAGGAGAATACAATAAGCAATGTAGTATACAAAATATGTCCTTAGATCCATGGCGGCCGTCTCAAGAGGGCGGGGTACCACTTTCTTCACAACCACCTCGACATGGGTATCAAATGAAAGGGTATGATAAGTAGAATACAATAAGCAATGTAGTATACAAAATATATCTTTAGATCCATGGCGGCCGTCTCAAGAGGCCGAATTACCACTTTCTTCACAACCACATCGACATGGGTATCAAATGAAAGGGTATGATAAGTAGAATACAATAAGCAATGTAGTATACAAAATATATCTTTAGATCCATGGCGGCCGTCTAAAGAGGCCGGATTACCACTTTCTTCACAATCCCCTCGACATGGGTATCAAATGAAAGGGGGTGATAAGTAGAATACAATAAGCAATGTAGTATACAAAATATATCTTTAGATCCATGGCGGCCGTCTCAAGAAGCCGGATTACCACTTTCTTCACAACCACCTCAACATGGGTATCAAATGAAAGGGTATGTTAAGGAGAATACAATAAGCAATGTAGTATACAAAATATATCTTTAGATCTGTTTAGATTTGTACATACAAAAAAAACGCAAAACTCATTTATAATTTCAACTTTATTCTTTTTATAAGTTTAAACGTTAATAAAAGGCAAGGGAAAAGCAATAACTGTTAACAAAATTGATTTATCAAGAGATGTAGAGTTCTAAATCGATCTGAACGCGACGGCGGCTGCACGACGAATCCCCTGATGCAGAAAAGTTGGCGAAGATGATGAGCGGGATACTCGGAATGATTTCTCTCGGGTGATGCTAGTGCCGTTGTATTTGATTGTTGTCTTGTTCATTCCGCCCGCCTTCGTGTACATACGAATCCTGTGGTGGCTCGGAGTTCCGCCCGCCGTGGGTAGTCTGGGATGTACTTGCATGGTCCGTCACATCGACTGGAAGAACGCAGATTTTGACTATTGGACGTTTGCAGTAGCCATTTTTATGCTTAAGAGTGACGACTCGGATATTGCCGTCGGCGCCAGGGTGAACCTCAATGACCCTCCCTAGTAGCCATTTAGATGGTGGTAGCTTGTCTTCCTTGATCAGGACAAGATCATTAAGTCGCACTGGGTCTTGTCTTTGGGACCATTTACTGCGTAGCTGGATTTCATGCAGGTATTCCTTATGCCACCTTTGCCACAGCCTTTCGTACAGGTGATGGACGAGTTGCCAACGCGTCAGGCGATGTACTGGAGTATCAATGACGCTTGGTTCTGGGACAGTAAGTAGACTATCTCCGACAAGAAAATGTCCTGGCGTCAGTGCTTGCAGGTCGTTGGGATCATCACTGATAGGGTGTAGGGGTCGTGAGTTTAAACACGCTTCGATTTGAGCCAAAAGTGTCAAGAATTCTTCAATAGACAATAGGTGGTCACCCACAACTCTTCGGAAATGATGCTTAAAGGACTTGACTCCAGCCTCCCAAAGTCCGCCGAAGTGAGGTGATGCAGGGGGAATGAAGGTCCATTCTGTTCCACCATCGGTTAGTACTTGCATCATGCTGGAGTCCTTGTTCAGTTGATGGATGTGTTGAGCCAAAAGGTTGGAAGCACCAACGAAGTTTGTAGCATTGTCGCTATAAAGTTTTGCACAATGTCCTCTGCGAGCAACGAAGCGCTTAAATGCTGCAAGGAAGGCTTCGGTTGTTAAGTCCATTACGAGCTCCAAGTGAACTGCCCGAGTTGAGAAACATACGAACACCGCTACATATGATTTGAGAATCGTTCGTCCGCGTCCTTTTATAGGTTTTACATTGAAGGGGCCGGCGTAGTCGATTCCACTCGTTGTGAAAGGTTTCGAAGGCCGTACTCGGTCACTAGGCAAGTCGCTCATGAGTTGATTATTCGCCTTTGCTCGGTAGCGATAGCAAATGAGGCATCTTCGAATGAAATATTTGACTCGGCTTCTTCCATGAGGAATCCAATATTTAGTGCGCAGGTAGTGTAGAGTAAGCTGCGTACCTCCATGTAAAGTGACGCTATGTGCGTGGTCAATCAGCAGCCATGTGAGGTGACTATCCTTCGGCAAAATGATAGGAAATTTTTCATCATATGAGAGATTGGCGTTTTTCAGTCGACCCCCTACTCGTATTATTCCTTGTTTGTCGACGAATGGAGTAAGGTTGTGCAATTTGCTCTTGGGTGAGACTGCCTTGTGTGAAGTGAGATCGGAGAGTTCTTTGGCGAATGAGGAATGCTGTACGTTGGAAATCCATTTTTCTAACGCCTTGTTCCTTTCATAAGTTGTGAGATGGCCCAATAGTCGTTGCTCCGGAGGATGAGAGGCATTCCAAACAAATCGGCAGCAGTAGGCGGTCACTCGTAGAAGTCTTCCTAAGTTCGAGTATCGGTCTAACAGACTGGCCAAAGGGATTTGCGGTTGAACGACAAAGATAGCTAAGTCTCTTTTTTCGTCGAGCACAAGTTCAGAAGATGCATCCAGTTTTCGGGATGGCCAGCATTCTCGCTCCATCTTGAGCCATGGAGGTCCAGACCACCATAGATCGTGAGATTGTAGTTCCGCGAGTGTTAATCCTCTTGTTGAGCAGTCAGCAGGGTTATCTTCAGACTGCACATGATGCCACGTTGTTTGAGGAATATTGGTGTGTATTGTGGACACGCGGTTGGCGACAAAAACCTTCCACCGTGAAGGATGTTCTCGAAGCCACGAAAGTACAATGGTTGAGTCAGACCATGCATGGGTTGGAATCGATTTTAAGTAATCATCACGCTGAACCCAAGTCAAAAGCTCGGCTAATAATGTTGCGCCACATAATTCAAGACGTGGTAATGAAATTGTCTTCAATGGGCTAACGCGTGTTTTTGCAGCTACTAACGACACTCGAACGTTATCCGGACCATATATGACGCGGAGGTATACTGCTGCTGCGTATGCAGTTAAGGAGGCATCACAGAAGCCATGCAGCTCGAGACCTAAATGCGTATTCGTTGTGCCCAGCCAACGATCGATGTGGATGTAGTCGAGATGAGCTAATTCCTTTCGGTAACGCTTCCATGTTGTTACAAGTTCCATCGGTATTTCTTCATCCCAATCTAACTTGGCCATCCACAACTTTTGTAGAAAGATTTTTGCTGTGATCGTTAAGGGAGAGAGCCATCCTAAGGGGTCATAGAGACGGCTGATGTCGGAGAGAATGGTTCTCTTGGTGAAGCTATCGTTGTTTGGGAGTTGAATGTGGAATGTGAATTGATCTTTGCCAGTATTCCAACCGAGTCCTAACGTTTTAATTTGTGAATCGGTCACTAATTTTATTGGGGTTGATATTTCACGATCTTCTTCCGGGATGTCAGTAATAAGGTCAGACGAGTTTGTTAGCCATTTCCGCAGTTTGAATCCTCCTTTAGAGAGTAGGGTGCGCAATTCTGCTTTGGCATGCAACGCCGACTGCTTATCAAAACTACCAAAGAGTGCATCATCAACATAGAAATTTTCTCTGATGATAGTTGCTGCTGTTGGGAATGTATGTTGGTAATCTTCTGCAAGTTGATGAAGAGTTCTGCAAGCAAGGTATGGCGCGCAAGCCGTGCCGTAGGTTACAGTTAGAAGTCGATAGCAGTTTAACGGTTCCGATGGTGAGCGACGCCATAGAATTCTTTGCAAGTCGGCATCAGCTTTAGCAACCAATATTTGGCGATACATTTTCTCAATGTCCGCAGTGAGCACGAAGGGATAAAGACGCCACTTCAAAATTACGCTACAAATTTCATTTTGTAATTTAGGGCCAATATGTACTTGATCATTCAGAGAAACGCCTGTAGCTGTTGCTTGTGAACCATTAAAAACGACGCGCAATTTTGTGGTTGTGCTAGTGGGTTTCAGCACAGCGTGATGAGGAAAGTAATATTGACGGTGTTGGTTCTCCGATTCGTCTGACACCAGCTCCATATGACCGAGGTTCAGGTATTCATCCATAAAGTCTACATAGGAGGAGTGTAATTTTGAGTCGTGTTGAAATCGTCTCTCTAGTCGCAAGAAAGTGGATTTTGCCACGGTTCGTGATTCACCGAGAGATGGTGCAGCAGATTTGATCGGTAGCTTCACAATGTAACGTCCGTCAATGTCTCTAGCGTGGGAGTGTAGAAAGAAGTCTTCGCACTCTTCTTCTTCAGATGTTAGTGGCACAGCTTTTGGAGCATCTTCGATTTCCCAAAATCTGCGCAAAGTGGTTTCGACATCTATTAATGCACAGTGTGATCTGAGCGTAATGTTGCTGTTGACTGGTGCTTCCGTTACTGGTCCAGATATAATCCAGCCGAGAGTGGTGGACTGCGCGATGGGAGTTCCTTTGGGTCCTTTTCGTACACCCTTTAATATAACTTGAGCATAGACCTCAACTCCGAGGATCAAATCTATGCGAGAAGGTATGTGTAATTCTGGGTCGGCGAGCTGTAAGCCCGTGATGTGTGGCCAGTTTGAGAGTTTTATCTTGCGAGCTGGCATGAGATGTGCGAGAGTGGGCATTATGAGTGAATGCACTGTCACCACACAATTTGGGTCCACCGTTGAGATTATGTTATGAATAGCGACGGCTTCTGCAGTTCCAGCGGGGCATTCTGCAATTCCAAAAATCGGAATTTGAGTTCGCGATTTACGTAGACGTAAAGTGTCTGCCAATGCTGAAGTTATAAAACTCGATTCCGAGCCTTGATCAAGTAATGCGCGGGCTCGAACAGTCCTACCATCAGGGGATTGTACCAGTACCTTGACAGTCGTTAATAAGCCTCGTCTGGGTATATAGGTGCTGCTAGCCAAGTGCGATCTAGTTGGAGATTCTGAATTAAGTAACGATGTAGGGATTGGTTTTATGTTAATTTGGGAGCCCATCGTGTGATTATCTTCGTGCACCATTGTGTGGTGCTTTTGGTTGCATTGTTTACATCTGTTGAGTGAGAGGCACTCTGGGGGTGTGTGATTACTTCGTAGGCAATTAGTGCATAATTTATTTTGGCTAAGAAATTCAAGGCGTTCTTTAATTGATTTTGCTTTAAATCGGTGACAGAACAGCAGTGGATGATTTCCCTGGCAGCATGCACACGCTTTTCCCGTGGAGACGTGATAGTTACGCGGATATGTTTTACTTGATTTTTCAGCTCTCGTTTTGACGTTAACGGGTTTTGAATCCATGTGAAGGTTGTCAGTTAAAGCGTAAAGAGTGTGCAGCCTTGTTTCAAGAAACTCATGAAGGGAATTAAATGACGGTATTTCGGTTGAACGCTTGATTGAGGTTTCCCAGTCCTTGCGAGTATTATGATCAAGCTTATCGGCTAATATAAATACAAGCCAATCGTCCCAGAGTTCGACAGGTCTGCCTAAGTTTTTAAGTTGTGTTATAGGTTGGTTGAATCCATCCAAGACACGACGAAGCTCATTATAGGATTCAGTAGACATTTTTTGCAATGAGAAAAGCATTTTCAAATTAGAATTGACTAAGACACGCTTATTCTCATAGCGGGATTGTAATATTTCCCAAGCGGCAAGGTAATTCGTAGGGGTAACTGATAAATGATTAATAAGAGTTGCAGCTTCACCAGAGACAACCGACTTTAGATAATGCATTTTTTGAATATTTGTAAGCGATTCATTTTCGTGAATGAGAGATTGATACGTGCCGCGGAAAGATGGCCATTCAAGATATGTTCCCTTGAAGGTAGCGATGTTTAATTTTGGCAAATGGTCAATGAATTGTCTCGGGTGAGTTGATTGAATTACATCGAATGAGGAGGTTGAATGTGTTCCAGTATGGTTACTTGTTTGGGGCTTTAGTGCACTGATTTGCTCTTGCAGCCAGCCCATGGTTTCCATATAAGTGCTTTCTATGTTGTAGTATACTTCGGTATCGAAGAGTGTTAATTGTTCTGCAGTGGCCGACTCGAAGAAGCCGTCATGTATATCTTGAAATTGTTTCCAATATGTATGTAATAACTCAATGCGTGCTTTCAAAAATTCCTCGGAGCGCTTTTCTCGGCCCGTCTTTAGAACATTTGTTTTGAATCTATCAATGCGGTCTGAAGCTAAATTAAGCTTCCCATCTAATTTCTCCATTTTATCAAGAGGTGTGTTAGTTTGTAATTGCGAAGAATGAATTACTTGATAATTGGAGTAGAATAAATAACGTTTTTCACCCACTGAGTTGATTTATGTAGAACAATGTTGTCTTAATTCCCGTATTTAGAGATATCCATTGTTAAATTAACACATGCTTAAATTTTGATGCGGTTATAAATAGAAAAGGAACGGACTTACAGTCAATTCCATGAGTATTGGGCAACACAAAAGGCTTCTTCTTCCCAGAGCAACTTGTATTAGAGTGACGTCAGGTAACGGTTAGCATTCACAGTGTGTTGTTATCCATGTACTTCACTTTACTTCATTTTAATCAATTTTAACAATGTAAACACTTCACAGTATGACCTGATTTTTTTATTAATATCTGAATTTTAAACTCACTGACTTGAATTCATTAGTTAGCACTCACTGAGTAAAATTCGCGTTATCTACTGGGGCACATAACCGTTCACACGAGTCAATTGTTTTAATGACGAGTCTTTTGTTGAGTCATTAGCCGGCTAAGGTTAAGAACCTTAGATCCGGCTCGAAGGACCAAAATGTTTAGATTTGTACATACAAAAAAAACGCAAAACTCATTTATAATTTCAACTTTATTCTTTTTATAAGTTTAAACGTTAATAAAAGGCAAGGGAAAAGCAATAACTGTTAACAAAATTGATTTATCAAGAGATGTAGAGTTCTAAATCGATCTGAACGCGACGGCGGCTGCACGACGAATCCCCTGATGCAGAAAAGTTGGCGAAGATGATGAGCGGGATACTCGGAATGATTTCTCTCGGGTGATGCTAGTGCCGTTGTATTTGATTGTTGTCTTGTTCAAGATCCATGGCGGCCGTCTCAAGAGGGCGGGGTACCACTTTCTTCACAACCACCTCGACATGGGTATCAAATGAAAGGGTATGATAAGTAGAATACAATAAGCAATGTAGTATACAAAATATATCTTTAGATCCATGGCGGCCGTCTCAAGAAGGCGGGGTACCACTTTCTTCACAACCACCTCGACATGGGTATCAAATGAAAGGGTATGATAAGTAGAATACAATAAGCAATGTAGTATACAAAATATATCTTTAGATCCATGGCGGCCGCCTCAAGAGGCCGAATTAACACTTTCTTCACAACCACCTCGACATGGGTATCAAATGAAAGGGTATGATAAGTAGAATACAATAAGCAATGTAGTATACAAAATATATCTTTAGATCCATGGCGGCCGTCTAAAGAGGCCGGATTACCACTTTCTTCACAATCCCCTCAACATGGGTATTAAATGAAAGGGTATGATAAGTAGAATACAATAAGCAATGTAGTAGACTCAATATACCGATTCATGGCGGCCGACGCAACACCCATGTTCTTTGAGGCATTTCATCTGTGTAAAATTCATATCTCGAAAAATATTAAGTCAATGGATGGTTTTTAGTGTTTACTATTGACTTATGGGTGCAGCGTAGGCGCACCGGGTCCCAGCTAGTATATATATATATATATATATATATATATATATATATATATATATATATATATATATATATATATATATATATATATGTATATATGTATATATGTCTGCGAGCAGTATAGAAACCTGCACAGCGGCGTCTGGATAAATGATAGCAGCGGCACGTAGCGATATGGACGTGCGGGAGCCGAGCCATGGAAGATACCATGAGAAGCCCAGAGAATGGCTTCACGCGGGCAAAAGTAGGCGGAATACACGTCTACAGCTGCTATGCGGCGCCAAGCCTGACACTAGACGAGTACGAGTCGATGTTGGAAAGGTTAGCCGCCGACGCGAGTCGCCATCACCCGGTAATATTAGCGGGTGATTTCAATGCTTGGGCTGTCGAATGGGGCAGTCGACAAACGAATGCAAGAGGGCGCATACTCCTAGAAGTATTCTCGCGACTAAATGTGGTGTTGGTCAACACCGGAGGCGAAAACACCTTCCAAAGGGGTGGGAGAGCGTCTGTAATCGACATCACTTACGTGAGCGATTCAGTGGCCAAGGACCTACAATGGCGGGTGAGCGATTTGTACACGCACAGCGACCACCTAGCCATCATCTTCGAGATTGGCCAGGGTATAGGAAAAAGGAATCCTATCAATGGAACGAATAGAGGATGGGCCGTAAATAAACTCGACACAGAGGTGTTCGAGGAAGTATTCCTGCATGATGCGAGGTCGGCAGGAGGTGCCAGGGAAGGGGCAGAGCGAATCGTAGATTCACTAACACGGGCATGTGATGCATCCATGCCTCGGCGCGCCGGCAATCGGCAACACCCACCAAACTTCTGGTGGAACGCCGAGATCGACGAATGCCGAAGGGCCTGCCTGAAAGCGAGAAGGAGAACTCAAAGAAATCGGAACCGTCCTGATTTCGATGAACTCCTTCAGAGATATAAGGAAGCGAGGAAAAGGCTGAACAAGGCCATCGCTAGAAGTAAATCAGAGCACTTCAAAAGATTGTGCAGAGAAGCAGACTCGGACCCCTGGGGTGGAGCCTATAAAATGGTTATGTCAGCGGTCAAGGGCAAACGCTCTCCGCCGATCACCTGCCCCGCGCTGCTCCAGAGCATTGTGTACGTCCTGTTTCCGCAGAACGTACGCACCGTCGAACTACCCACCCTTCAGGTGGACCCAGAAGAGGCACCTGCGGTGACCGCAGATGAGATTCTGGAGGCTGCAAAAAAGGTAGCCATCAACAAAGCCCCTGGCATGGATGGCATACCAAATAAAGCGGCGAAGCTAGCAGCTTCAATAGCGCCAGACAGGTTCGCTGAAGTCTTCACAGCGTGCCTGAGAGAGGGGATCTTCCCGGAGCGATGGAAACAGCAGAAACTCGTGCTCCTACCGAAGCCGAATAAGCCTTTAGGGGACCCATCGTCCTACAGACCGATATGCCTCCTTAGTTGCGTAGGCAAACTTTTCGAGCGGGTGATCTGTAACAGGATTCTCCCTAGCGTCGAAAGGGCAGGTGGCCTGTCGGACAAGCAATTCGGCTTCAGAAAGGCAAGGACGACAACTGATGCAGTCAATATGGTGGTGGGCATAGCAAGAGCCGCCATAGAGAAAAATCACTGCTGCGCATTGATAACCCTCGACGTAAAAAATGCTTTCAACTCAGCGAGGTGGAGCAAAATAGTTGAGGCGTTGATCAAGCTAGGCACACCAAAGTACCTAGTGCGTGTAGTGGCCGACTACCTCCAGGGTAGGTCGCTTCATTGTGATTCGGATGATGGTCCTAAAGTGTTCGGGACAACATGCGGTGTCCCGCAAGGTTCCGTCCTGGGCCCTCTCCTATGGATCGCAATGTACAATGATGTATTGGGGCTTCGTCTTCCAAAGGAAGCAGTGGCGATCGGGTTCGCAGATGATATCGGGGTAGTTGTCGAAGGAAAACACCCAGAGGACATCGAACTGTATGCGAACGAAGCGATCTGGGAAATAAAGGCGTGGTTAGAACGCGCTGGGTTGAAGCTTGCTGAGCCCAAAACTGAAGCAGTGCTGATCAGCAAACGGCGAAAGCAAGTATCCGTGAGGATCAAGGTAGGGGAACAGATCATCCACTTACAGCCCGCTCTAAGGTACCTGGGAGTGATGATCGATCGGAGGCTAAATTTCAAAGCGCACTTGGAGGGCACGGCAGACAAAGCTTCTGCGATTTGTGCAGCACTCGCAAGAATGCTGCCCAATGTTGGGGGCCCTAGACCGAGTCGCCGCCTCCTCCTGGGGAGGGTGGTCAGCTCAGTCTTGTTATACGCAGCGCCAGTGTGGGCAGCAGCGTTAAACAGGACTGCTAATAGCAGAAAATGGAGGGGCTCATATAGGCTAAGTGCACTTCGCGCTTGCTGCGCGTACAGGACCACGTCCGACGATGCGGCGTGCGTGATAGCGGGGATGATTCCCGTAGACATTCTGGCGAGGGAGGGCATGCGTCTCTATGACCCAGAATACGGTAGAGGACAGCCAAGAAGGGTACGGCGGCAGACTGCGCGCTGTGAGTCCTTAAGGGAATGGCAGGGGAAGTGGGACGAGTCTGTTAAGGGTCGTTGGACCCACAGACTTATCCCTAACGTGGGAATATGGGTTTCGAGGGAGCGTGGGGAAGTAAGTTACGACCTCACGCAGTTCCTGAGCGGACATGGGGGGTATAGGAAATATCTCCACCGCTTCGGGCACGACGATTCACCGATGTGTCCGGTATGCCCAGCGACGGAGGAAGACGCAGAACACGTCTTTTTTACCTGCTCGAGATTCGCCGAGGAAAGGGCGAAACTAGAAGAAAGGGTCGAGGAGCCACTAACGCCCGAAAACATCCTAGACCATATGATGAGGTCTGAGGAAATGTGGAGGGACGTGGAAGCAACCCTCAAGACCATTCACAGAAAGCTAAGGCAAGAAGAAGCCGTAAGAAATAGAGAAAGGCACAGAAATGCCGCGAGCAGAAGCAGCTGAATGAAGCTGAACGACCCCCGCGATGTAATGCCTATTAGCCAGTCCCGCGGGGGTGGATCACGTCGGAGGGGCTTTTTTAGTTCTCATGTTCATAGACCCATATATGCGTATGTGCACTTATGTGTCCATATGTGTGTATGTGTGGATTTACGTGAAACATAACCGTAATGCGGGATCGGCCAGTAAGGGGCACTTGAGTCATGCCGGTAGTGAATGCTTTTTTACCCCCAGGAAAAAATAAAAAAAAAAAATATATATATATATATATATATATATATATATATATATATATATATATATCCATCAAAGAGTGCTAAGGACCCGGAACACCCTGGTCCTGAGCACCACAGGGCGACTCCCCAAGAAGGAAATCCAAAGAATTCCATCCCAAGGAGCAACAAGACGGCGAGGAAACCGCCGACAAAGAGTACCAAGGACCTAGAACGCCTTGGCGTAGAGAAATATGGCGAAATGAGGGTGAGCACTCCGGCGACCACTGCGGAGGATGCTGGATCATCCCCTTCGAGAAATTGGGGGTTATGATAACACACCTCATGGAGTATGTCGACGCTAAGAAAAACGTCGAGCACGCCATTAAAGAGAAAATTAGGTTGGTCAGGTCGACCTACCTAAAATCAAAGGAGGAAATAGTTAAGCGGCAAATGGCGAAAGAGCTGGTGGATACGTCGGCTCAAACAGAAGACTTGCCGAAAAAACAAGAGAGCCGTTCAACCGGGGATGCTGGAGAGAAACGGCCCCAAGAGAAAAACAAGGAGCTGCGGACGCGCAAGCGCCGTAGAGAGCTCAATGAGGAGGTGCAGCTGCAGCAGCACACCCCAAAGAGGAAAAAGGAAAAGACTCCCGACGCAGTGGCCGAGCCAGCCCCGCTACAGGCGGCACGCCCGGTCGAAAGCGAGAGTGGGGACCGAGAAAGCTCTGCCTGGAAGAAGGTGGAACGGAAAAAGAGGAAGAAAAAGAAAAGAAGACTTAAAGAGGCCAACAAGTTGAGGCAAAGGACCCGGTCGGATGCGATTATCATCACGACCAAAGGGGAAGCAACGTACGCGGAGATCCTTCGCAAGGTGAGGACAGATGCCTCCCTGGCGGAACTGGGAAACAGCGTAAATAGAGTTAGGAGAACGCAAAAGGGCGATCTCCTGTTAGAGCTAAAGAGGGGAGATGCTAAGACCGGGGACTTAGAACAGAAGGTTAAAGCATCGATTAACGGGGTGGCCGAAGTGAGAGCCAGTACAAATACGGTAGTGATCGAGTGTAGAGACTTGGACGAGATCACAACCAAGGAAGAGGTGTGCGAAGCACTGAGGACCCAGCTAGGTCTGACGGTCGAGGAAAAGGATGTCCTCAGGCTAAGAGAGTCGTGGGGGGCACTCAGACGGCGTTTATAAGCCTGCCTGTTGAAGCTGCGAAGAAGGCTATCGCAGCAGGTAAAGTTCGAGTCGGCTGGGTGGTATGCCGAATGCGGGAGCGGGTATCGCTTAAACCGTGCTTCAAATGCATGAAGTTCGGTCACATAGCGAGAAACTGCGGCAGCAGCCAGGATAGAGGAAGGCTGTGCCGAGGCTGCGGAAAAGAGGGTCACAAAGTAAGGGAGTGTGACCAAGCTGCCAAATGCCTAATTTGTAGGGAGGTAGAGGGCAGGGATAGCGGGCACGTGACCGGAGGTAGTAGATGTCCGGCGTACAAGGAGGCACTGAAAAGAAGACGAAGATAAGGTTCTTACAGATTAACCTGAACCACTGTCAAGCGGCACAAGATCTGCTGGCACAGACAGTCTATGAGGAGAAAATCGACGTCGCAATCGTCTGCGAGCAGTATAGAAACCTGCACAGCGGCGTCTGGATAAATGATAGCAGCGGCACGTCAGCGATATGGACGTGCGGGAGCCGAGCCATGGAAGATACCATGAGAAGCCCAGAGAATGGCTTCACGCGGGCAAAAGTAGGCGGAATACACGTCTACAGCTGCTCTGCGGCGCCAAGCCTGACACTAGACGAGTACGAGTCGATGTTGGAAAGGTTAGCCGCCGACGCGAGTCGCCATCACCCGGTAATATTAGCGGGTGATTTCAATGCTTGGGCTGTCGAATGGGGCAGTCGACAAACGAATGCAAGAGGGCGCATACTCCTAGAAGTATTCTCGCGACTAAATGTGGTGTTGGTCAACACCGGAGGCGAAAACACCTTCCAAAGGGGTGGGAGAGCGTCTGTAATCGACATCACTTACGTGAGCGATCCAGTGGCCAAGGACCTACAATGGCGGGTGAGCGATTTGTACACGCACAGCGACCACCTAGCCATCATCTTCGAGATTGGCCAGGGTATAGGAAAAAGGAATCCTATCAATGGAACGAATAGAGGATGGGCCGTAAATAAACTCGACACAGAGGTGTTCGAGGAAGTATTCCTGCATGATGCGAGGTCGGCAGGAGGTGCCAGGGAAGGGGCAGAGCGAATCGTAGATTCACTAACACGGGCATGTGATGCATCCATGCCTCGGCGCGCCGGCAATCGGCAACACCCACCAAACTTCTGGTGGAACGCCGAGATCGACGAATGCCGAAGGGCCTGCCTGAAAGCGAGAAGGAGAACTCAAAGAAATCGGAACCGTCCTGATTTCGATGAACTCCTTCAGAGATATAAGGAAGCGAGGAAAAGGCTGAACAAGGCCATCGCTAGAAGTAAATCCGAGCACTTCAAAAGATTGTGCAGAGAAGCAGACTCGGACCCCTGGGGTGGAGCCTATAAAATGGTTATGTCAGCGGTCAAGGGCAAACGCTCTCCGCCGATCACCTGCCCCGCGCTGCTCCAGAGCATTGTGTACGTCCTGTTTCCGCAGAACGTACGCACCGTCGAACTACCCACCCTTCAGGTGGACCCAGAAGAGGCACCTGCGGTGACCGCAGATGAGATTCTGGAGGCTGCAAAAAAGGTAGCCATCAACAAAGCCCCTGGCATGGATGGCATACCAAATAAAGCGGCGAAGCTAGCAGCTTCAATAGCGCCAGACAGGTTCGCTGAAGTCTTCACAGCGTGCCTGAGAGAGGGGATCTTCCCGGAGCGATGGAAACAGCAGAAACTCGTGCTCCTACCGAAGCCGAATAAGCCTTTAGGGGACCCATCGTCCTACAGACCGATATGCCTCCTTAGTTGCGTAGGCAAACTTTTCGAGCGGGTGATCTGTAACAGGATTCTCCCTAGCGTCGAAAGGGCAGGTGGCCTGTCGGACAAGCAATTCGGCTTCAGAAAGGCAAGGACGACAACTGATGCAGTCAATATGGTGGTGGGCATAGCAAGAGCCGCCATAGAGAAAAATCACTGCTGCGCATTGATAACCCTCGACGTAAAAAATGCTTTCAACTCAGCGAGGTGGAGCAAAATAGTTGAGGCGTTGATCAAGCTAGGCACACCAAAGTACCTAGTGCGTGTAGTGGCCGACTACCTCCAGGGTAGGTCGCTTCATTGTGATTCGGATGATGGTCCTAAAGTGTTCGGGACAACATGCGGTGTCCCGCAAGGTTCCGTCCTGGGCCCTCTCCTATGGATCGCAATGTACAATGATGTATTGGGGCTTCGTCTTCCAAAGGAAGCAGTGGCGATCGGGTTCGCAGATGATATCGGGGTAGTTGTCGAAGGAAAACACCCAGAGGACATCGAACTGTATGCGAACGAAGCGATCTGGGAAATAAAGGCGTGGTTAGAACGCGCTGGGTTGAAGCTTGCTGAGCACAAAACTGAAGCAGTGCTGATCAGCAAACGGCGAAAGCCAGTATCCGTGAGGATCAAGGTAGGGGAACAGATCATCCACTCACAGCCCGCTCTAAGGTACCTGGGAGTGATGATCGATCGGAGGCTAAATTTCAAAGCGCACTTGGAGGGCACGGCAGACAAAGCTTCTGCGATTTGTGCAGCACTCGCAAGAATGCTGCCCAATGTTGGGGGCCCTAGACCGAGTCGCCGCCTCCTCCTGTGGAGGGTGGTCAGCTCAGTCCTGTTATACGCAGCGCCAGTGTGGGCAGCAGCGTTAAACAGGACTGCTAATAGCAGAAAATGGAGGGGTGCATATAGGCTAAGTGCACTTCGCGCTTGCTGCGCGTACAGGACCACGTCCGACGATGCGGCGTGCGTGATAGCGGGGATGATTCCCGTAGACATTCTGGCGAGGGAGGGCATGCGTCTCTATGACCCAGAATACGGTAGAGGACAGCCAAGAAGGGTACGGCGGCAGACTGCGCGCTGTGAGTCCTTGAGGGAATGGCAGGGGAAGTGGGACGAGTCTGTTAAGGGTCGTTGGACCCACAGACTTATCCCTAACGTGGGAATATGGGTTTCGAGGGAGCGTGGGGAAGTAAGTTACGACCTCACGCAGTTCCTGAGCGGACATGGGGGGTATAGGAAATATCTCCACCGCTTCGGGCACGACGATTCACCGATGTGTCCGGTATGCCCAGCGACGGAAGAAGACGCAGAGCACGTCTTCTTTGCCTGCTCGAGATACGCCGAGGAAAGGGCGGAATTAGAAGAAACGGCCCAGGCGCCACTAACGCCGGAAAACATCGTAGAGCATATGATGAGATCCGAGGAAATGTGGAAGAAAGTGGAAGAAACGAGAGGGACACCTAAAGGGTCATGGTGGTGACGCCCGCCCGAAGTAATGCCTCGCGGCGGTTCCGGGCGGGGTAAGCGTCACACAAAGGGGTCGTGAGTTTATTCAGTAGGAGTCTGAAACTCGGTCTGAGTGCGGGAACCTCAGAAAGTGTCAATGTAGAGTCTCACCATCCCCAAAAAAAAATAAAAAAAAATATATATATATATATATATATATATATATATATATATATATATACAGGGTGTCCCACATAAACTTACAAAGCGGCCGGCTGTGGATAGGTCTTGGATAGACGAACAAAAAATCGTATGGGGGGGGGGGGGGGGGGGGAATCGTAACGGTTTAGCCGCTAGGGCGTTTTGAAGTTTTTTTGCTAGAGTTTTACATATCACCCTATATTTTTGTAACCGTCTAACCTATTGTCAAGGTTTTGGTACCAGTGCACGCAGAATTCCTCCACCTTTCTACAACGGTAAAAATAATGGTCCTATCTTATAAACTTTTGGAGTTATGAGTCGCCAAAGTCAAAATTTTGTATTTTTTTCACTAAAATTTCAACTAAAACCACCTTTTTCTCCAAAAAATACGTGATAAACCTAAATTTTTTTTTCCAAAATTAAAAAGTTTGGACAATTTCCTATAAATAATGTATTACAAGTTTTATTCTAGGGCCTTTACTTTAGAAGTTATAAGCAATTTTAAAGTTAATTTCGATGCTTATTTGGCACTTTTCGACAAAGTTCAGATGGAAAAGTACTAAAAAAGGACGAAATAGAGCCAATTTCAACATTAAAAATGCTTATAACTTCAAAAATAGAAGCTGCGGCGTAAAAGTTGTAATACATTATTTATAGGAAATTGTCCAAACTTTTTAATTTTGGAAAAAAAAATTTAGGTTTATCACGTATTTTTTGGAGAAAAAGGTGGTTTTAGTTGAAATTTTAGTGAAAAAAATACAAAATTTTGACTTTGGCGACTCATAACTCCAAAAGTTTATAAGATAGGACCATTATTTTTACCGTTGTAGAAAGGTGGAGGAATTCTGCGTGCACTGGTACCAAAACCTTGACAATAGGTTAGACGGTTACAAAAATATAGGGTGATATGTAAAACTCTAGCAAAAAAACTTCAAAACGCCCTAGCGGCTAAACCGTTACGATTTCCCCCCCCCCACCCATACGATTTTTTGTTCGTCTATCCAAGACCTAACCGCAGCCGGCCGCTTTGTAAGTTTATGTGGGACACCCTGTATATATATATATATATATATATATATATATATATATATATATATATATATATACCTTGTATCTACACCTTGTCGCGGTGGTGAGGCTTAGGCTTGTGGCTGACTAAGATAGATGCACGAAATCCCAAGGTGGAAACTATCGTGCTGAGGGGATGTATGGTACTGCGTCAGTGTACCGCTAACGATGAACTCCGAATACCAGGCGACCTTCGGTTTCAATGTAGCCTTCCCGTGGTAATGCGGAGCTCTGCCATGGGTGACTGTCCTTTCTCGCGCAACTCGTGGGATTCAACATAGAGAAAAACACAAAAACCAATGAGGTTGGAGCACCTCCCAAAGCTCCAAACACAGCCAGGGCTTTTATAGTCCAACAAAGGGCGACTCCGGAAGATGGTAATTCCATCCAAAGGAGCAGAAAGACGGTGAGAACACCACCACCAAAGAGTGCTAAGGACCAGGAGCACCCTGGTTCTGAACAACAAAGTGCGGCTCAAGAAGGAAATCCAAATTCCGTTCCTAGGAGCAACAAAACGGCTAGAAGACCGCCATTAAAGTGCATCAAGGACCTTGGGTCAGCGGAAAATGGCGAAGTGAGGGTGAGCACTCCGGCGACCACAGCGGAGGAGGCTCAATCATCCCCTTTTGATAAATTAGGGGTTATGATAAGAGACCTCATGGAGTATGTCGACGCAAAGAAAAACGTCGAGCTCGCCATAAAGGAGAAAATTAGGCGGGCTAGGTCTACCTACCTGAAGGCCAAGGAGGAAATAACTACCCAGCAGAGGGCGAAAGAGCTGAAGGATACGTCGGCTCAAACAGAAGTTTCGCCGCACAAAAAAGAGAGCCGTTCAACCGGGGATGCTGTAGAGAAACGGCCCCAAGAAAAGAGTAAAGAGCCGCGGCCGCGCAAGCGCCGTAGAGAGCTCAACGAGGAGGTGCAGCTGCAGCAGCACACCCCCAAGAGAAAAAAGGGAAAGACTCCCGACGCAGTGGCCGAGCCAGCACCGTTACAGGCGGCACGCCCGGTTGAATGCGAGAGTGGGAACCGGGAAAGCTCTGCTTGGAAGAAGGTGGAAAGAAAAAAGAGGAAGAAAAAGAAAAGAAGACTGAAAGAGGCCAACAAGCTGAGGCAAAGGACCCGGTCGGATGCGATTATCATCACGACCAAAGGGGAAGCAACGTACGCGGAGATCCTTCGCAAGGTGAGGACAGATGCCTCCCTGGCGGAACTGGGGAACAGCGTAAATAGAGTTAGGAGAACGCAAAAGGGCGATCTCCTGCTAGAGCTAAAGAGGGGAGATGCTAAGACCGGGGACTTAGAACAGAAGGTTAAAGCATCGATTAACGGGGTGGCTGAAGTGAGAGCCAGTACAAATACGGTAGTGATCGAGTGTAGAGACTTGGACGAGATCACAACCAAGGAAGAGGTGTGCGAAGCACTGAGGACCCAGCTAGGTCTGACGGTCGAGTAAAAGGATGTCCTCAGGCTAAGAGAGTCGTGGGGGGGGGCACTCAGACGGCGTTTATAAGCCTGCCTGTTGAAGCTGCGAAGAAGGCTATCGCAGCAGGTAAAGTTCGAGTCGGCTGGGTGGTATGCCGAATGCGGGAGCGGGTATCGCTTAAACCGTGCTTCAAATGCATGAAGTTCGGCCACATAGCGAAAAACTGCAGCAGCAGCCAGGATAGAGGAAGGCTGTGCCGAGGCTGCGGAAAAGAGGGTCACAAAGTAAAGGAGTGTGACCAAGCTGCCAAATGCCTAATTTGTAGGGAGGTAGAGGGCAGGGATAGTGGGCACGTGACCGGAGGTAGTAGATGTCCGGCATACAAGGAGGCACTAAAAAGCAAGCGAAGATAAGGTTCATACAGATTAACTTGAACCACTGTCAAGCGGCACAAGATTTGCTGGCACAGACAGTTTTCGAGGAAAAAATCGACGTCGCAATCGTCTGCGACCAGTATAGAAACCTGCACAGCGGCGTCTGGATAAACGATAGCAGCGGCACGTCAGCGATATGGACGTGCGGGAGCCGAGCCATGGAAGATACCATGAGAAGCCCAGAGAATGGCTTCACGCGGGCAAAAGTAGGCGGAATACACGTCTACAGCTGCTATGCGGCGCCAAGCCTGACACTAGACGATTACGAGTCGATGCTGGATAGGTTAGCCGCCGACGCGAGTCGCCATCACCCGGTAATATTAGCGGGTGATTTCAATGCTTGGGCTGTCGAATGGGGCAGTCGACAAACGAACGCAAGAGGGCGCATACTTCTAGAAGTATTCTCGCGACTTAACGTAGTGTTAGTCAACACTGGAGGCGAAAACACCTTCCAAAGGGGTGGGAGAACATCTGTAATCGACATCACTTATGTGAGCGATTCAGTGGTCAAAGACCTACAGTGGCGGGTGAGCGATCTGTACACGCACAGTGACCACCAAGCCATCATCTTCGAGGTTGGTCAGCGTATAGAAAAGAGGAATCCTAGGTACGGAACGGCTAGAGGATGGGCCGTTAAGAAACTCTACGCAGAGGTGTTCGAGGAAGTATTCCTGCATGATGCGAGGTCGGCAGGAGGTGCCAGGGAAGGGGCAGAGGAAATAGAAGAAGCAGTGAAATGGGCATGTGACGCATCCATGCCACGGCGCGCCGGCAATCGTAGACTCTCACCAAACTTCTGGTGGAACGCAGAGATCGATGAATGCCGAAAGGCCTGCCTGAAAGCGAGAAGGAGAACTCAGAGAAGCCGGAACCGTCCAGATTTCGATGAACTCCTTCAGAGGTATAAGGAAGCGAGAAAAGTGCTGAACAAGGCCATCGCTAGAAGTAAATCCGAGCACTTCAAAAGATTGTGCAGAGAAGCAGACTCGGACCCCTGGGGTGGAGCCTATAAAATGGTTATGTCAGCGGTCAAGGGCAAACGCTCTCCGCCGATCACCTGCCCCGCGCTGCTCCAGAGCATTGTGTACGTCCTGTTTCCGCAGAACGTACGCACGGTCGATCTACCCACCCTCCAGGTGGACCCAGAAGAGATACCTGCGGTGACCGCAGATGAGATTCAGGAGGCTGCAAAAAAGGTAGCCATCAACAAGGCCCCTGGCATGGATGGCATACCAAATAAAGCGGCGAAGCTAGCAGCTTCAATAGCGCCAGACAGGTTCGCTGAAGTCTTCACAGCGTGCCTGAGAGAGGGGATCTTCCCGGAGCGATGGAAACAGCAGAAACTCATGCTCCTACCGAAGCCGAACAAGCCTTTAGGGGACCCATCGTCCTACAGACCGATATGCCTCCTTAGTTGTATAGGCAAACTTTTCGAGCGGGTGATCTGTAAAAGGATTCTCCCTAGCGTCGAAAGGGTAGGTGGCCTGTCGGACAAGCAATTCGGCTTTAGAAAGGCAAGGTCGACGACTGATGCAGTCAATATGGTGGTGGGCATAGCAAGAGCCGCCATAGAGAAAAATCACTGCTGCGCATTGATAACCCTCGACGTAAAAAATGCTTTCAACTCAGCGAGGTGGAGCAAAATAGTTGAGGCGTTGATCAAGCTAGGCACACCAAAGTACCTAGTGCGTGTAGTGGCCGACTACCTCCAGGGTAGGTCGCTTCATTGTGATTCGGATGATGGTCCTAAAGTGTTCGGGACAACATGCGGTGTCCCGCAAGGTTCCGTCCTGGGCCCTCTCCTATGGATCGCAATGTACAATGATGTGTTGGGGCTTCGTCTTCCAAAGGAAGCAGTGGCGATCGGGTTTGCAGATGATATCGGGGTAGTTGTCGAAGGAAAACACCCAGATGACATCGAACTGTACGCAAACGAAGCGATCTGGGAAATTAAAGCGTGGTTAGAACGCGCGGGGTTTAAGCTTGCTGAGCACAAAACGGAAGTAGTGCTGATCAGCAAGCGACGAAAGCCAGTATCCGTGAGGATCAAGGTAGGGGAACTGATCATCCACTCACAGCCCGCACTAAGGTACCTGGGAGTGATGATCGACCGGAGGCTAAACTTCAAAGCGCACTTGGAGGGCACGGCAGACAAAGCGTCTGCGATTTGTGCAGCACTCGCAAGAATGCTGCCCAATGTTGGGGGCCCTAGACCGAGTCGCCGCCTCCTTTTGGGGAGGGTGGTCAGCTCAGTCCTGTTATACGCAGCGCCAGTGTGGGCAGCAGCGTTAAACAGGACGGCAAATTGTAGGAAATGGAGGGCCGCATATAGGCTAAGTGCACTACGTGCTTGCTGCGCGTACAGGACCACGTCCGACGATGCGGCGTGCGTGATAGCGGGGATGATCCCCATAGATATTCTGGCGAGGGAGGGCATGCGCCTCTATGACCCAGAATATGGTGGAGGGGAGCCAAAAAGGGTGCGGCGGCAGATGGCGCGCTGCGAGTCTTTAAGGGAATGGCAGGCGAAGTGGGACGAGTCTGTTAAGGGTCGTTGGACCCACAGACTTATCCCTAATGTGGAAATATGGGCTACGAGGGAGCGTGGGGAAGTAAGTTACGACCTCACGCCGTTCCTGAGCGGACATGGGGGGTATAGGAAATACCTCCACCGCTTTGGGCACGATGATTCACCGTTGTGTCCGGTGTGCCAGCGACGGAGGAAGACGCAGAACACGTCTTCTTTACCTGCTCGAGATTCGCCGAGGAAAGGGCGAAACTAGAAGAAAGGGTCGAGGAGCCACTAACGCCCGAAAACATCCTAGACCATATGATGAGGTCTGAGGAAATGTGGAGGGACGTGGAAGCAACCCTCAAGACCATTCACAGAAAGCTAAGGCAAGAAGAAGCCGTAAGAAATAGAGAAAGGCACAGAAATGCCGCGAGCAGAAGCAGCTGAATGAAGCTGAACGACCCCCGCGATGTAATGCTTATTAGCCAGTCCCGCGGGGGTGGATCACGTCGGAGGGGCTTTTTTAGTTCTCATGTTCATAGACCCATATATGCGTATGTGCACTTATGTGTCCATATGTGTGTATGTGTGGATTTACGTGAAACATAACCGTCATGCGGGATCGGCCAGTAAGGGGCTCTTGAGTCATGCCGGTAGCGAATGCTTTTTTACCCCCAGGAAAAATATATATATATATATATATATATATATATATATATATATACATTGTATATATATATATATATATATATATATATATATATTTTTTTTTTTTTTTTTTTTTTTTGGGGGGGGGCTGGTGAGACTCTACATTGACACTTTCTGAGGTTCCCGCACTCAGACCGAGTTTCAGACTCCTACTGAATAAACTCACCACCCCTTTGTGTGACGCTTACCCCGCCCGGAACCGCCGCGAGGCA